>APFE030322421.1:0-14011 GCA_000404065.3 Pinus taeda
AGAAGGCATTCAGGTTGGCAAGAAAAATTGAAAGTGAAATTATGGAAACAAGGAATCCCACCACTCACGACTATAATTACGGAAGTGTTTTTTCTCCTAGCCTTCCACAAGCTACAAGGTTTACACCACAACAATTGGAAGAAAAAAGAGAAAAAGGGCTTTGCTACCATTGTGATAGAAAATACACTAAAGGTCATAAGTGTGATGAGAAGAAATTATTTTACATAGATTATGAAGAGGAGGAAGAAAATGATCAAGAAACATCAAAATAATGGGATATACACCAGGAACCAACCCTAGAGAAAGAAGAAATGAATTTGACCATATCTTGTAAAGAATTGGCAAGAATTACCACTCTTCAAATTCTCAAGATAGAAGGACATATCAAGAAGAAAAAGGTTCAAGAAGTGAAAGATCACATTGAGAAAGAAGAAATGAATCCGACCATATCTTGTAATGTATTGGCCGGAATTACCACTCCTCAAGCTATCAATATAGAAGGACATATGAAGAAGAAAAATGTTCAAGAAGTGAAATATCACAGCGAGCATCAAGAAATGAATCCGACCATATCTTGTAATGCATTGGAAGAAATTACCACTCCTCAAACTCTCAAGAGAGGAAGGACATATCAAGAAGAAAAAGATTCAAACTGTGAAATATCACATCCAGCATCAACAACAAGTTCTACAACTTTTAAAGGATAACGCCACTTTGGTGCAAAATCGAATGAAACAACAAGGATATCAACATCGCAGTGGAAGAAGTTTTGAAGTAGGCGATTGGGTATTTTTATGGCTACATCTCAAGCAAGTTTTTTATGAGAAGGAAATGTTGGAAATACTACATGCACTTAAGAAATGGAAACCTTACCTAATGGGAAGACACTTCAAGGTAAAAATGGATCATGATAGTCTTAAATACTTTTTAGAATAAATATTATCTTTAGAAGAACAGAAAAAATGGGTCACAAATATGTTGGATTATGACTTTTAATCCATCTACAAAAAAGGGAAGCAAAATGTTGTTGCAGATGCACTCTTAAGAAAGGATGAGGATCTGGAAGCATTGTTTGTGCTATTTCTATTATCCAACCAAATTGGATAAATGAAGCCAGGGATGAATGGAAGAAGGATGAAGAAGTGTGGCCACTCATTCAAAAGTCGCAGAGCATCCTAGTTCAAACAATATTGCCAAAACTTAACGAGGAAGGAAAAATCATATTGGAACCTAGAGCAGTCACAGAAACAAGAACCCGACAGCTATTAAATCGATCAATTTCAGAGTATCTTATCATGTGGAAGAACTTACCCGCTAAATATTCCACATGGGAGGACAAGAATTTTATACAGAAGCATCAAGAACTACTCAAGCGTTGACGACAACACTTTTTGAAGGAGAGGGGCATGTTAGGTCCCTATACTACTAGTGTAAACCCTTATTGTATTAGTACAACCCCTTTATTATTTGTTGTGCCCATGTAGTTCCCATATTGTTATTATTGTGCCCATAGAAGCCCAGTATTGTATTATTGTGCCTTACATTATTTTTTATGTTGGCTCTGATTATATTTGGATCCCTTAGACTCCTATATATAGAAAGGAGGTCTTGTCATTTGTATCATCCAAGAATTGTTCATTTTTGTAATGTAAAGGAGGTTGCCCCCTCAAAGAGGCTGAATTCTAAGATGTTTATCTCTCTTTTCTATCTTTTTGTGAGTTGGTTTCATAACATAGTAAGTATACTCAGATTTTGATAATTAGAGTTAAACACATTCCCCAATGTTGCTCCACTACTAGCGAGCCTATTTAGTATAGCAACTGAGTCACCTCAAGGAAACACAAGCATTGCTTCGCTACTAGCAGGTATGTTTAGTACCCTAATGAAGTTGATTGCTTCATCTCTTTGTGCATGGTGCCTTTCTCTTATTTAGTTACTAATAGAATGTGCAAAGACACTTATTTCTTTTGACAGTGGAAGAGGGATCCCGACTAATTTAATTTGCAAGGGAGGTTGTTTCCTTTTTCAAGGAATTTGAAATATAACTTAAGTTAATATTCTTGTTTAAAGGTTTTCTCCTTTCCCTTCTCTACTTGGTTGAGTCAATATGTCAAAACACCTTTCAATACAAGGCTGAGTCAAGAATTAAGATCCTAATAAAGAAACGAGTTTCACATTTTGACCAAAGAATTTCTGTCTAGAATGAATCATATATTTTGTTTAGACATCATTGACTTTAAATATAGATAAGCCCAAAGAAAAGAAGAGTGTAAAAAATAAGCCAAGCATTGTCTATCATCATAATTCCCCTTTTCAATCTATATGAGCTTGACTTTTGATCCAAAAGGAAAATATTTTATTCAGGGTCTTATTAAGCAAAAACACAAAAGAAAGACATTACAAGAAAATGAAACAAAACCAAAAGAACACAAAAAATGAAACCTAAATTGAAAGCAACATGCGAGACAAAAATAATAAAACAAAAGAAACACGAAAGGAGAGCAAGTGCAGGATGAGTGCAAAAGGGAAACTAGCATGCAACTAGACCTACTCATAGCTTAACCAATTAGAAGGTTAGGGTTAAGCGTAATGAAATTTCTAATGTAACCACCGTAGTTGTTCCCGACCTACAATCATGAAGATAATATTGATTAAAATACATATAAAACCATGTGCAAAAGAAAATATAAGAACTTTAATATATTGCACAAAATATAGAAGGTATTTTCTAGAGGAAAAAATATATGCCATAACAACTATCCTTAACGAACTTGCAACCTTACCTTTATTAATTTTTCTTAGGGCTATATCATTCTTTTCTTTAGATAATTACATTTCATCATTTACACAATTAATTCACCCCACAAAATTATAACATCATTACATCATATGCAATTATGTAGAAATAACAATATCATCATCAATGCAATGGATCATAAAGGAACAATAGAAGAAAAACATTCACACATAGAGACACCAGGATTGGTCAGAGAACAGGGTAAAACCCATAAGGGGGAAAACCCTTTCAAAATATTTTTATGATTAGATTCTCATAAAATGTTTAGCAAAGAGAGAGTACAATAATCCATTCCTTCATACATGAGTCTATCCAACCAAATTATCCAAATCATATCCCAGAGATGAACCCAACAATAATACTAGTCAAAATCATGATTCAGAAGCCTACAGTGAATTGTTAACATCTATTAATTTTGGAAGCTCAGGGAAAAATTCCCTCCTTTTTAAAATCTTCCTCATGGAAGACTCCTTCTATCCCTTGGAAGAATTTAATTTGGTTAAGGAAAAAATTTGGGCATTGGATAATCCAACGCTCCCCGTGTGTTTCATGACATGTGCTTCATTGCCTCTCGAGGATCTGTTAACATTGGCGATGCATCCTTTACTAACATTTGGGGGTTTTGTTGTAATGAAAATCATGATTCCAACAAGTGGTACAAAGCCATATGTCTTGAGTTCGAATCACACCTAGATCGCGCTTGGGGGAGATTGTTGGGCATTGGATAATACAACGCTCCCTATGTATTTCGTGACATGTGCTTAACTGCCTCTTGAGGATCCGTTAACTCTGCCGACACATCCATTTACTAACACTTGTGGGTTTTGGTGTAATGGAAATCGTGATTACATCAAAAATATATTTTAATATGGAAACCCCCATGTTCACAAAAAGGAAAGGTCGACCCACAATGAAATTGGAAACCCTTAGATGACTATAAATACAAATCAAATCACCCTCATTTGGAGATCGTAAATCATTCTTATTTCTTTTTTTTGGTTCTCAAAGGTCTGAGTTTGGTTCGTGGAAGTTTCTTCACACAAGTTTGACTTTGGTTCATGGAAGTTGGTTCATACATGTTCAAAATTGTAGGGTCTGAAGCTCGCACGTGTGACTAGGGTTTTTGGTTCTTAGCCACAAGGATGCTACATGATATTTTCGGTTGCAATCACAGGCATGCAATCATATGTGTTTATAGGAGCAGACATCAACATGATAACCAATATATAGGAAAATAAAGGAGAAGTCCAAAAATTAGAGGAAGGAAGTTAGATATTCAATAACTTCATCAACAACTCTAGTCTAATTGATATAAGCACTCAGAATGGCAGATACACTTGGAACAATAAAAGGGGAGGTATTTCTCAAATAGCTTCCAAAATAGATATATTTCTGATCTCATATTCCTTACTCATCTCCTCCACCAACTTAAAATTTTGCATTTTTCCAAGCCATGACTCGAAATACTAGCCTCTATAACTGAAAACGAGCTAGAAAAATAACACTAAAAGAAAACCATTCAAATTTGAAGCCTTCTAGCTCAAGTACACTTACTTTCTTCCCAAAATGGAAGAATGGTAGAAAAAATCCAATATCTTCTAAGGAACAACTATGTTCCACTTTCAAAAAATACTTAAGGTCATCAAGTAAAAAATAAGAGATCAGAATCTCTCTAACTTTGGAGACATCCATAAAGACAAGATTAAACTAGAACAAGAAATGTTTCACATAAAGAAACAAATCATATCAAAGGAATCACATATCAAGTCAATCAGTAGGAGGTCATAATCTCCTATAAGTTGGAAGAGCATATGAAATAAGAATAAATTATATGGAAGAAAAATCATGGGTCCAATGGCTCAAATAAGCTACAAAAAAGCACCTTCTCACATAGATCTATGATTAATCACCGTCAAAAGAATCAAATTTCCAGCATCAACTCTGCAACCAACCAAATAGTAGAGAACCTAGAAGACATAACGCAAGAATTTCACAACTACTTCCAACCCCTTCTTTATAAACATGTCCCTAACAGGAGGCAAGTCGTTAAAAACATCACCAAAAATATTCCTAAGTTGATAAATCAGGAGTAGAATGACATGATTCGAAAAATAATTGCAATGCAAGAAGTGGAATTAGTGGTCATGGACATGCCAAAAAGAAAATTACCATGCCCAGATGGTTTAAGAGTTGAATTATACCAAGCTCGCTGGCACATTCTAAAGAATGATATATGGCATATCATAGAATACTTTAAATTCTCCTCCTCCATGCTCTCAACTCTCAATGCCACTTTCATTACCCTCATTCCCAAATCCTCTAGAACAAAATTCCCTTTTATCACCCCATTACCTTATGCAACATAATCTATAAAATCATATTAAAATTTATGTCTAACAAACTCAAGCCAATCATTTCCTCTCTCATCTCCCCTAAATAGACAACATACATGGAGGGACGAAAAATAATGGACAACATAATGCTCACCCATAAATTTCTCCATTTCCTCAAACAATCCAACAACCCTACCATTCTTGTAAAGTTAGACATGTCCAAAGCCTTTGATAAAATAAGTTTGCAGTACATATACCACAAACTCACAACCCTCATATTTTCAGAAAGATGGATACACGAGATAATGGTTGTTATCACCAAAAACTCCTCTTCCATCCTAATCAATGATTCATCCACCACACCCTTCACATACTCAAGAAGCGTTATAAAATGAGATCATATCGCTCCTAATTTCTTCCTCCTAATGGTTGAAGGCCTTGTTCGCTCTCTCTCGGACACCCTTCATAATGGATCCATAAATATCCTCCTCCTCAGTAATCCATTTGACTCCTCCATGCACCAATAATTCATGGATGATACCCTCATCATTGATATCCCCACTCTCAAAGAAGCACTTATTTCAAGCATATCTTCAAATCTTTCTCCAATGCCTTGGGCACCTCAATAAATATTCTTAAATCCAAAATTTTTTCTTCAAATCACCTCTAGCCATTCAAAACCATATTTCCAAACTTCTCAAATTCCAAAAGATCTCCCTTCTAGCCAAATGTTTGGGTGCCCCTCTCATCTCCAACCCCCTAAGGAAAAAAATATAAGAAATCCTTTTGTTAAAATTTGAAGCAAGGCTATCAAGTTGCACCTTAATCCTTTTCAACTTAGTTGATCTCTTCACCCTTCTAAATTTTGTGCTTCAATCTCTGCCCATCTACCTTCTCTTTAGCTTTTCTTCTCTAAAAATCACCCTCAAGGAAATAAGAAACATTTAATAATGATTTGAATGGGAAGTATCCAAAGCAGAGAAAAAATGGGCTCTTATAGCCTAGGAAAAGTTATGTCAACCAAAAAACAAAGGAGGACTTGGACACAAAGATCTTGAAATCCACGACAAATTCCTTAGTGAAAAAATCTAGTGGAAGTTGCTAGAAACTCCAAAAGCTTCTTAATGTCAAATGTGGAGGAAAAAATATGCACCAAACATATCAAAGTCCCAACTCATAAAGCCCACAAAAAACATCAAAGGCTCTCACATTTGGAATGTAGCCTAAGCACATAAAAATCTCATCCAAAACACATCTTCTAAGAAGTAAAGAATAGCCAAAGCACTCAATTCTAGGAAGATTCTTGGAAGCAATGGTTGAAGCTAACATATTAATGGCACAACCATCCTATTAAATAATTTATTCAAGTGATAAGTCTAGTCATTATCACTCAATACCAAAACATCTAAATTCCCTCGAGCTCTTCATGGCACACCTAGAAATAATTTATTAGCAACTCATAGCCAAGCCTCACTCCAGAACTATCATCTCTCCAAAAACTCATCTTTGATCTCAAAATTCCCATACAGAATGGTCTCGACACACTTAGATGGGGGCATCGTACTCAAGGAAATTACAATTATATTAAGCCTACAAACTTCTCTCTCCTGCTAAACCTGATGATAACTACAACAAATGGGATAATCTTTAACACTTCAAGCATTGGCCAAAAGTGACTCTCTTTTTCTGGGTTCTAGTATGGAACAAAACTCTAACATGGGAGAAGATTCAATGCAGATGATTCATAGGTCCCTCCATATGCTTCCTCTGCCTCTCCAATTTTGAAACTTGTAACCATATTTTTAATACACGGTGCTATAATATTACCCTCTGGGACAACCTTACCATCATTTTCTGGTAAACCAACTGAATTGAATACTACATCTTCCATACTCTCGACACTTGGTAGTACTCCCCATCTCTAGATTGATTTTCAACCTTGCATGGACCTAGATCCTAGGTTTCCTCCTCTAAAACACTTAGAAATAATGCAACCAAAATACCTTAAAATAAATCCACTTCCCCCTCCAAGGACCTTTGGAAAACCATCCTCACCAACCTAAGAGAATCAATCCTTTCATTACCATGGACTAAAAAGGATTGGGAATGAAACCCTTTAGAAACTCTTACTCTCACTATCCTTGGTCTATCACCCTCTCTCAACCATAAGATCCCACTATTCCCCCCCCTCCCCCCACACCTCTAGTCCTTCCCATTGGTCTCCCCCTCCCCACAACTTCATCAACCTCAACTTCTATGGCAACTCTAAGGGTAATCTAGGACCTGCAAATCACAAATTTTTTCATGACATGCAGGGCCACATCTTGCACATATTTGTCAAGGATCTTGGTCACATGACAAAAAATATGGTAGTAATATGGGCTCTAGATTAATTACTTCTCATCAGTAACCGGTAACACTACAAAAAACTCATCATTGAGGGTGACTCACAAACAATTATCAACATATTTCATAGAATTCAATGTGTTACACTAGTTTTCTCATTGATGGTAATAAGATGTCATTGATGTCAAAGGGGGCATAAGAGACAACAATAATAATACCATATTTGATGACCAAGGAAGCAGTAGGACTCCTTATGAGGTGGTGTGACAGTTAGATTGCTCACAGGGTCTCATAACATGAAGATAGGGGTGCTTGAAGTTATTTGAGATTTTTATAAAGTTATGTTGCTCAAAAGGTCCTACAAATAGAATGATTGCATAGAGATCGAAAATACATTTCCAATGGTGTATCCTTCTTAGAAAAACTCCTCTGTAACACCCTCCTCCCAGGCCTACCCAAAGTAACCATGCCAACTGGGGTACACATGAGACGAGAGCCTACTATGATCATATTCAACCTCCTATGTGGCCTTAAGGAAGAAAAATCGATGGAACATCACATACAGACATCCATCCTCATCAACATAAACCTCAAGAGACAAGTCAGCCATTGTGGCAACCTACCACTATGACAACCTACCCCTATTTCCCACTATTTTTCTAAACCTCTTAGGCCATAGTCGCTCTCATAAACCTGCATGCTAGTGACTATGGACCAAACTTGCCAATTTTGTGCCAACAACCCTAGGATTTGAACCAAATTTTCAGGCCTAGAACCCAAGCCACTTCCCAAAATGGAATGATAGATTGAAATCAAGAAAACTACAGGGAAACATTGAAGCAAAATAAATAAGCCCACAAGAACTTAAAAAAACCCCTACTAGCTGTGACAAGCCTTTCATCAAACATATCATCGACATGTAACCTACAAGTGTAAACAACAAAATTAAGTATAAGGATCTCATACTTATTTGAGAATTTCTATGAATCATTGTTCCCTCATGAAATTTTCTGCATTATCATCTATTAGGTCATAGACATGTTATCCATTCATATACAAGTAAAAAAATGCTGACATCCATACATAGATGTTGTCATAAAATGTGCATATAACCAGCATAATAGGAACAAAAATACAATAAACATATCAGCCATCAAAATCCATATATATATATATGTTAATGTATATATATATATTATATAATATATATATAATTATATATATATATATATATATATATATATATTATATATATATAAATATATATATATATATATATATATTATATATATATATATATATATATATATATATATATATATATATATACTATATATACTAGTACATTTACACATGAAATTCAAGGAATGGATTTCTTATTAATGAATGCAATGAACCAACTGGAGATGGGACTACCATGTTCCACCTGACCATAGAATGGCTAAGCCAAATCTCTCTTCAGTCATTCATCCCTGTGCCATATTCCAAGCATGAATGTGGGATATCATAGAACACATCAATCAAAACTCATCCAGGGCTTCCAGAGGTCATCCACCTCAACCCATCAAACAATGATTCCACCTCACGGTCGTACATCACAAAACCATCATCATATTGGTCTCCATCCAAACCTTCCAGACTGTTTGTCCAACCAAGGCTTCCAGAACTAGTAACTCAACCCACAACTTATACAAGGCTTCCAGATCATTTGTCCAACCAAGGCTTCCAAGACTAGTAACTCAACCCACCAAGTGCTTTTAGAGAATTTGTCCAACCAAGGCTTCCACGATTAGTAACTCAACCGAATTTGTTACAAGGCTTCCATAGCATTTTTTCAACAAGGGCTTCAAGGACTAATAACTCAACCCAAGCTAAGGAAACATGAGAACCAAAAAAAAACAAACAATGAAATTAAACCCACAATCACCATGGCTATCTAGGAAATGGCAACGCTAGGCAATCCATTGTCACTCTAGGCAATCCTCCATGCTAATGATAGATAACAACCAAAAAACTACATGCATATGCCATGCATGCCAAAACTAGTGAAGAAATCATACATGAAACTCGATACTTGCAAGAAAATCTGATGTAGCTATTGATGTCGATGCCTTCTTGCACTTTCCTGCTCTTCCTTTTCCTTCTTTCTCCAAGAATATAAGTATTACAAACCCTCCAAGAGTGCTACAAGAAAACTCTAAGTATCCAAGAGTATGAGAGAAAGAGAATAATGAAAGAGCTTCAACACTGAACTGGCTAAGTCCTGCCCACTAATCCTCATAAGCCTTTTTATTAATGAGGCCTCTATTTTCTTCATTTTCCATTATTTTCCTTCAATTTCCTCCTCACATGCAACTTGTGACCTTTCACCTTCCTTTTCTCCTAATTTCTATTATTTTCATAAATAAATGTGCCAAAATACCTTTTTACCTCTTTAATGCCTTAGTCATTTCCTTTGCCAATTTCCTTATCCATAAACAACCAAATGAACACCCACTAGGATGTCCTACCCACCATTCAGCTTGGAATACGTGTCCCATCATCCGTCGTATTTATATATGTTTACATGCAATTTTCACCAGGGTTGTTATAGAACCTTCTCCCTTGGGGGAACACTTTCCTTAGTGTTCAATGACACTTATAACAAACAATACCACTGAAAACAAAACATACTTCCCATGGAGCTTTATAATATAGCTTGTTTCAGTATTTACAATGACCATCTGCTAAAACAAAACATCATGACAACATGACAACATATCGCATAATGGAGCTTTATAACACAACTCATTACGATATTTACAATAATAACATATACACATCTGCTAAACCAACAAATAAGAGAATATGATGCTCGTATCAATCAACAAGGGAATCTAGACACTCACACCTCCACCCTCAAAATAGTACCAGGATTCACCTTCTTCCCAGGAAGTCCATAATCTACTGCTATCGTCAAAGCTGCATCCAATGTTTAGTTGCAATCCTGTGCCACTTCTCCTCTCAGTGAACATTCACTAGCTCATTGTTCCAGGGCGCACTCCCAATATGCATCTGATTCCATCTGGAAATTCTCATGACCAAAAAAAATCCTTCCCCGACCTTCCCTTCTCTGCTACACAGTCCCTCAAGCAATCCGTCAACCCTTTTGTGCAGTCACTCACCTTCCAAGTTCTGCTAGCACCCCCATCTTGGGTAGTCCATCCCTTAGCAAGGATTGCTCACATCTTGAGATACAAAAACCAAGGTATGTACCTGCCTCAAAACCATCATACAAGTCATAGCATGCTCATGGAAATCAATAGGCACAATTGGGTACTAGTGTCCCACAATGGCCTTGTTCCTGAAGTGCTTTACCAACATACTGTTGCATATCCAATTCCTTTTGTTGATGCTGCTAATTCTTGTAGATGATTTTAACCACCCAACCAAGCATTTTCATGCTTCCTATACCAAGAACATAACTTCCATTAGATTGAAAATAAATTGAAATAACTTCAAATCGTACCTCATTGGTAGCTCGTTAATAAGGTACATTTGAAATCCTATTTACCTCCTGTCACAACAAGTCAAACTAGAATCATGTATAAAAACATCACATCAAGTTAGATCAAAACATAACCATCATGGTTAAAAATCATAAATCACATGTAACCATCATAAACCAGAATCATAGATCACATGTAATCATTATAGACCAAAATCATAAATCATATGCATAGTGAAACTGAAATACAATACTGATACTAATCTTTCATCAATCCTTACTTTTGCCTTTGTTCTTTTGTATACGTACCAAATCAGTTGCCACACCCATTGCCTTCTCCTCCAGCAGCTGGATATATGCATAGTGTGCATCACCCACATACGACCACACAACCATACAACACCATGCAACACATGCACATATACCTAACATACAACACATACACCTACACTCTATGTACGTACATATGCATGCACAATGTACATCAGAAGACATTCATCCACACACAATGTGCTACACCACAAAATGCATACACGTACACCTCGTATACAAAACAACACATACATCTATACCTGATGTACAACACAACTCATACACCTACACCCAATGTACAACAAAACACAATACATATGCCTACATCCAGTGTACAACACAATACATGCACCTACACGTGTTGTACAACATAAAACAAATATGTGTCTAGAGTGAAACATAATGAATGCATATGTCATAATACTATGACTACACAATGCACATACATAGTACCACATTCCCGCAACATAGCATGTATGACATACACTCAATCCCACATGTAAACTGATACCACATGTACCAAGCACCACCTGCATAACATGTGCACAACATCAAATGGACACATCACCATCTGCACAATGTGTAGACAATGCCATATGTACACTACACCACTATACAACTTGTACACAATACCACATGTACTCAATACCACATGTACGTAGCACCACACACACGAAATGTACATGACACCACATGTACACAGTGCCACATTCAAGACATGTACACATCACCACCTGCACACAACACCACTTGTACAACATGTACACAACACCACATGTACACAACACCACATGCACACAACACCACTTGTACAATCATGTACACCACACCATATGTACATAGCACCACGTGTACAACATGCATGCAACACCACTTGTAGATAGCACTGCATTTCCAACATGTACATAGCATCATTTCTACATAGCACTTCATATCCAACATGTGCACAAGACCATATGCACACAACACCACATATCCATCATGCACACAATACAATATGTACATAATATCGTATATCCAACATGTATCTAGAACCATCTATACCTAGCACTGAATATGCAACATTCATACAACACTATTTGTACTACGTTATGTACATAACATTACATAATCAACATGTACACACACTAAATATACACCACACCACATGCACACAACATCACAGGTGCAACAAGTAAAACATATATGACATATGCATAATAGTCGTACCACACATCCAAAACCACACTGACTCTTTACCAAGAAACCTTTATTCCACTGTCTTATCCATGCTTGTCCCAACATTCCATAGACCACATTGTTTTCACTTTGCTAATGTATCCCTTGGTATAACCTTTCAATAACATAGACATAGGCATAATACAGGTATACAATATCAATTCATACCCACATGATATTGACCTTTTATATTTTTTGTGACTACTCTTCCCACTTGATTTCTCATGAACCAAGAATCTCTTCATGCCATTCACTTGTATAAGAAATCATTCCTCCACAAGGACGATTCCTGATAATCATGTCAAATAGTGACATGGATACATATACATACATATATAATCATTAGCATAAAACGATCATGATGCATATATACATATAAACATTAGCATTAAACCACCATGATCCATGACAACCCTGTCAGACATGATGTACATACATACCTACATATATTCATATATAAACATCGGCATAATCATGATCATAACATAATTACCAGATAACATAAGGTCTAGTTTCAAAGAACTTCCTTATTTGTGCACAACATTGAGAACAATCACTCCCAAACATAGCCTAGGCCTTCGACATCTCAGATCCATTTAATTCACCTTTCTTGTTACCTTTCTCATGATTATACTTCCACCATCTGTTTACCACATTGGACCCAACCATTCCAACCAACTGTCATAGTCTTACCTTTCGCTGTGCTTACTAATCCACTGAGCTTCATCCATGTCTTCCATTACCTGTTGGGTACCACACAGCTCTCTCCAAGCTCCATTAAATTTCCTCTTTCCCAACCAATTCCCAAGACTCAAAACACAAAAGGAAAGTCAAGAAACAAACAAGAAGAAGATCATGAACACCAAGGACAACAATACAACACCACAACCAAAGTGGCAAGGCCTTGCATCAGACATAAACAAAACCACAAATCAAGCACGAAAAAGCACCAAAAACCAAAAGCACAAGACTAGCAACAAACACCATGACTCAATCCCCATGGTTCCCAAGGAAAGCTCGACTTGAGCCTTCTTCAAGATTTCATGGCAATCTCCCTTTCCATGCAACTCCCTACATCATGTTACCATTAACACATAATTGTTAGTGCATAACAAGACACATGTTACCTCATCTTATTGTGCCACGCACATTTCTTGCAACTGAGCACATCCACACCATCTCTCAAGGGACTCCAATACTTTGACAGATCCACTTGTAACTAAAGACTAGCTAATATATCCGTTAAGTACATGTTCATATATCTAGCACATAACCACATAATGTCAGACAATATTAAGGTTAAGAAGACTTCCTATATGCAAAGCACTCATTTCTTTGGAATTAGTGTTTCCAAAAATAGCCAAATGAATTCTTGTCCAATCCCTTTCTTTTACCTTTTGCCTTGTTGCAAGCGAGGCTTACTATGCGTTGTCACAACACTCAACTGTTATTTATATAAATGCCTCAAGTATTACCTTGTCATGTTAATACCAAGAATACTTCCTGCAACTGCTCACA
>APFE030322421.1:14265-47427 GCA_000404065.3 Pinus taeda
GATCATTTGAACACATACTCATATTATACAATTCATCAAACATTCAACCAACTTGCAATATATCATGTTAAATAAATCAACTAGATGACATAATCAAACATTCAAGCACCAAAGATAAAACATAGGAAAACCCGCACCTTACTGTGTCTCAGGGGAGGCTATCTTGTCTGCGCAATCAATCTAGTTAGCACGATATAACTTCACAACATCTCAAATCAAACATAAATAAGATCACGATATCCATAATAGTCACTAGCTAACATGTTTAAATCATAACTCATACACAATTATCATTCACACATATGCAAAGTCAATCTAGATTAGTACAACACCATATCACAAATATGTCGACTCATACATGAATATCGTAACGATAACCATCTGCATAAGCCAATCCAATTTAGCATGATATATATAACATCAAGGTATAAATGTTATAACCCTAATCATCAAGCTAACTATCATATAACAAAAAGAAGTTAACCTATAACATAATAATCAACAACATATAACATAATCATCATGTTATCTAATATAAAAAAAAAACAATAGAAATGCATACAACTACAGATTACTATCATTCTTGAATATCTGACATGTGTGCATATAACTACATTAATCAACTAACATCTATCATGAATGTAACCATAACATCAAAAGACATGTACATAAACCTAATGTCTATAAACTTAATGCATATAACAATCATTGACTTACATACATGCATGCCAAACATATAATACATGTATGAGGATCTTTTCTTACCCCAAAGTCCAATGTTGCAACCTCATTATGATGCTCTGCAACTCCTGTTCTATCTCAGCCAACACATTAGCATCATAACATACCAATATCACCCTGAAGACCTAAATTGCATACCATGACTTTACAAGGCATGTTTACCTACTATTCAAACCATAACCAAGACCACACAAGCATAACAATTGTATATAGACATATAACAAATGAGTACCAACCCAGACACACATCATTCTAGCTAGAGTCAAATTATCAATGCATGACCATATCAACCACAAAAACCATGATCTCATGCATGAAAACAACCATTGCTCCATTCTACACATTGCCACATGCAACCATCAACATGCATAAGCAATGCATAATCAACTACACATACACATAGACACCTATAGTCGAGCATAAGCGATCAATTCTTGTAATCAGCCTACAAGACTGATACATGTAATCAAACCTACAAGAATGTAACCTGGCATACAAGGATGTAAGTAGGAAACATAAAGTCAACATGTAAGTGGCATATAATCCATATGCAACCAGCCATGTACTTATGACAATGAATTTCACGAAATAAATATCAAATTCTCCATGATAACCATACTACATCCATAATCAATCATCAATCAAATACAAAAAGCACATGAAATGAAAGCGTAGGAGACACACATGCAACTGACATGCATGCATGACTAACACATTCAACCCATCCAATCTGAGAGTTGAACCATGCTCTAATACCACTTTGTAACACCCTCCTCCCAAGCCTACCCAAGGTAACCATGCCAACCGAGGTAAACATGAGATGAGGGGCTACTATGATCAAATTTTATCTCCTATGTGACCTTAAGGAAGTGGAATCAATGAAACATCACATCAAGTCATCCAACCTCATCAACAAAATCCTTAGAAGATAATTTAGCACTGTGATAGCGTGTCCCTAGGTCCCACTATTGTTCTGGACCTCTTAGGCCATAGTCACTCTCAAAGGCCTGCATGCCAATGACTATGGATCAAACTTGCCAGTTCTGTGCCAGCAACCCCAAGATTTGAGCCACTTTTTCTAGCCCAGAGCCCAAGCCACTGCCAAGAATGGAATGATAGCTAGAAATCAAGAAAAGTACAAGGAAACAATGAAACAAAAGCAATAAGCCCAACAAGGTCTTAACCAGATCCCTATTAGCCATGAATGGAATTTTTTCAAACATATCATCGACATGTAACCTAGAGGTGTAAACAACATAATTAAGTGTAGGGATATCATACTTATCTAAGAATCTCTATGAACCATTGTTCCCTCATGAAATTTGTTTCATTATCATCTATTGGGTCATAGACACATTATCCATTCATATACAAGTAAAAACATGTTGAGAGCCAAACATAGTTGTTGCCATAAAATGTGCATATAACCAGCATAATAGGAACATAAATACAATAAACATATACACCATAAAAATCCATATATTCATCTATACCTTTATATATGAAATTTAAGGCAATGGATTTCTCATTAATGAATGCAATGATGTTAATTTGGGAACTAGGGCCAAACTCCATGTGGGTTAGCTTATTTATGTTAGCTGATATTTTTATTGGATCCCTCTCGTTGAGAGGTGTAGGATTGATCCAAAGATCATCCGATTCCGATAAGTATTTATGGAGATATGAATTTATTTTGATTATGTAATTATTATCAAGCTGACCAGCTCTTATGTAGGCTCTAGAAGCCAAAACGTCATGTCTATTCAACCTATATGTTTTGGTATAAATAGATCAGGATTTTATGTCATTTGAACACACATTCTTGAGTGATCTCCTCCTCTCCATGTCTTTGGTTTTTGGAGAAGGAGTGAAACACCAAGAGCAATACGCTGGCCTTATAATGATGCCTGAATCCAACGTGGGTTAAGAAGACATCTATCTGCTGGAAAATGATTTGTTGTTCATCTCTATATGTTGTTCAGGAAATCTGATACATGGTGAAAACCTATACGTTGTTCATGGAAACTTGTATATGGAAGACCTCATACGTTGTATATGTATATGTTGTAAGACACTGACCTCATACGATGTATATGTATATGTTGTCTCACGTTGTATATGAAGACACTGCTCTCATATGTTGTATGGAAGATCGGATATGCTATATGTGAAGACATGCAAGCGCAGTCATGGAGACATGTCAAACGTTGTACATGGAGACATATAAAACATAGTCATGGAGACATGTCAAACGTTTTACATGGAGACATATAAAACGCAGTCATGGAGACATGTCAAACATTGTACATGGAAACATATAAAACGTAGTCTATATATGAAACCGCAGCAAATACATGAAGCTGCAATCAATGCATGAAGCCATAGTCAATATATGAAGCCATAGCCAACGCACGAAGCCACAGTCATGGTTGTAAAGTTGAAGTAAGGGTAACAAAGCCTAGCCGCAATCATGTCTTGTGAGGAGGTCTGGAAAGGAGAATTGTAGTTAAAGGAGACCTATCCATGAGAGGAGCAGATCCGCACCATGTATAGATACACAATCAATACCCAGTCAATGAAAATATGTGACGAGGGTTTCAAGCAATGCCAAGTGCTGCTATAATAATGACAGTAATAGTTACATTCTTAGCATATTAACGTAGTCAATGGGAAGCTGTGATGATCGATGACAAAGTCATGATCTAGTTCTTGTGAAATCATGATCTCAACGCATAGATCACCTCTGGGGTAATTTCAAGGGACTTTCATGGTGTAGCAGTGATGATAACAACAATACTAAAGATATCAGTGATGAAGTACAACACAGGGTGACATGATGATGAAAGATGCATGATAACATCATGAACATGAGGGGAAGCATGATAAGATCATGGACATGGGAAACATGAAGTTGAATGAGAACATGTACATGAAGGACAATTGCATGATGATGATGCACATCTGCTAGGGCACCAACATAATGATAATACACATCTGTAAGGACAACAACATGATGATGATGCATATTAGTATGGGAAGCATGATAAGATCATGAACATGAAGGGCAGCATGATAAGATCATGGACATGGGCAACATGATGATTATCATGATTAGCGCAGCATGGTGCAGTATGCAGTGGTGCAGTAAGTGGACCTAGATGCAGCACTATGATAGGTGAAGCTGTCACCTTGGAGAATCAGTTGAACCAGAATTTCTTCAATTGATCTCATCGTTATACGAAATGATCTATGCTATATTTAGATAAGTCAAAGTGTTGACTTTCGTTGTAAATGTACTATCTCTCTCTCTCTCTCTCTTTCTCTGCTAAACTTTGAAGAACATAAAAGAAGAATTGATAAAGGTTTTCCCCACACATTGTGGGGTTTGTCTGTGGCTCATGCCACATCTTATGTCCTCTTGTCTTGGCTTGTCTTCTGCAATTTATATTTGTGTTCTATTTGCAGTTTATCTTAATGATGATGTGATTGATAACTATGAAAATTTAAATAAATTGCTCTAGCATAGAACATACCAAAATTTAACATGGTATCAAAGCTAGGTTAAGACAATGCCCAAGCAAGAGTGGAAGAGCAATCACCAAACACAGTTGGGACAAGACAAAAGGATCAATGGGTTCTTCACAATTCACTTAGGGTGAAGTCGAAGCAGAGCATATTATCAAAATGGCGCAGTAGAACTTCTGATGGCATACCTAAAGATCACTTCATTAGGAAGTTTGGATCTAAGGGTGGAAGGAAAGGTAGAAGTCTTGGTTATGAGTTCGGCCCTTATACGAAGGGGTGTTTGAATAATAGATATGCAGATCATCAAAGACACGACTGACTCGTCTAGGAAGCAAGGAACCCTAGGTAAGAAGAATCAAATATTGTTTTTGATAAAGAAGTGTTATCTTGTATTGGCCCTCTCCTTCAGATTCTTTAGGAATCTGGCATATTGATTGTAGTGCTTCAAGGCACTTCATCGGATAGAAGGGTGCACTCTCTAATTTGGTAGAGATGGAAACAATCGTGGGATTACACTTGGAGCCGATGCCACCTATCTCGAAAAGGGAATGGAAGTCAAAGGTTTTATGGTGGCATTTGTTAATGGAAAGGTACATGTTTGGAAATAGAATTTCCAGGGTTGTATTAAGTTACAGGAAGTCCATGAGTAGGACCATGTCCATGGACACATAGAACTGGAGGTCTATGAGTCAGATGGTGACAGGGAAGCCTGAATTCAAAAAGAGCATGAAACTACATGTTTAAGATGTACCGAAGGAAAATCTTACAAGGGGACCATTCCCCTCAAGTAGTAGGTCCACATGTTTGAAACAACCTATGGGGTTTTGAACGGGAATCTCATGTAGACAGGTGGAAGAAATCCCTCTATGGCTTGAAGCATATCACCCCGGGCATAGTATGGGAGAATCAACAACTGTTTGATGAAGCTGAGATTCACTAGGAGTGAAATCGATCCAAATCATTACTTGAAGGTTGTGGATGATAGACCTCTCATACTGGCACCTATGTCTGACAGGTGCAGACTCTCTCATTTGTAGGAGACAGAGGGAGTTGGATTCTGTATGTGGAATGATAAATTGCAAGCCTATGACTACGTCAAGGATATTAACTTTCAGAAGCTATATGGTAGTGATGTCAGACCAGATTTGGGAAATGCCTTTGAGTTTCATAAACTCAATCACGTTGATGTTCTTGGTGAATTTCTGTCCAGACATATGTTTTGTAGTTAGCATGGTGAGCTCATATTTGGTTGAGCCTCACTGGATTGGTTCCAAGAATCCTCTGAGATATCTTCGGGGAACAATCTCTCATGGATTGAGATACACTGTCAAAAATATGAAAACTGCATGATTATTCGAATGTTGATTGGGCAAGCATTGTGGAGGATCACTAGAGCACTTCTCATTGCTGGTTCTCTTTGGATTCTGCTTCGATATCATGTATGAGCAGGAAGCATAAATCGGTTGTTATAAGTACCATCGAGACCAGATACATAACTATGAGTATGAACTCATATGACGTTGCCTGGCTGTGGAAACTATTCAGTGAGTACACATGATGAATACCACTATGATTCTCTGTGACAACCAGAGGTGGGATTTGATTATTAAGGAATCCCGTATTCAATGATTTCTCTAGCAGATAGACATCAAATACTGCCTTATCTAGGATATGGTAAGTCGATGAGCAAGGAGTCTCCATTGCACTGAGATGATGTACAGGTCAGAGCCCCGGGGAAAGATCAAATTTGTGATTTTCCGAAACGACTTGGAGTCGTCAAGAGACCTTTGTAAAAGGGTCCTGCATGTTGCTTACATTGAGCTCTGGGAGCTTTGGGGGGCTTGCGGTTCTTACTGGAGCAACATACGACCACAGGTTGACTCACCCTCCCCTAGTGGTGCACACTGGAACAAGATGATTCGCTCTTTTGTGGGACAAGATGATTTTCTCTCTTGTGGAACAGGATGATTCACTCTCCTGTGGAGCAGGATGATTAACTCTCCTGTGAGGCCTCTATTGATGTGTTCTCCATGGCGATTGTCGTAGGATTGATGTGTTCTCCATGGAAATTGTAGCAGGATTGATGTGTTCTCTTGTGAGGATAGTATTGATTAGTTCTCCTGTCGAGGCATCCTACCCATGCAGTCTAGGACTCATGGGAAGTACCTCTCATATGATCAATGAGCAGGGAAATGAAGTTAGGGACCATAGTAGTACCGATGGATGCATCGTTGTATCTACCATACTCCCTATGCTAGGATGACCTCCATTGATCTGGGATCAATGATACTGGTCTGGGACCACTGGTAGGAGTTGTACCATACTATGACGCTGACTTTGGGTCGGTTGAGATTAGTTTGGGACCAGTGGTACATACTCTGAGACTGACTTTGTGTCAGTGTAGGATTGGTCTGGGACCAGTGAGAGTGGTACATACTATGATGTTGACTTTGGGTTAGTTAAGACAGGTCTGGGACCAGTGTTACACTCTCTAAGCCTACGATACTGGTCTAGGACCAGTGGTAGGAGTAGTACCCACTATGATGCTGACTTTGGGTCAGTTGAGAATGGTCTGGGACTAGTGGTACACACTCTGAGACTGACTTCGGGTCAGTGGAGAATGGTATGAGACATTCTCGATCAATTCTTCTTCTTCATAGTTTAGTAGAGCTGAGCAGATTAGAGCTAAGCTGAACTGAGCAGAGCTATCAGAGCTGAGCTGAGCTAGCAGAGCCAATAGAGCTGAGCAAAGCATACTAGAGCCAGCAGAGCTGAGAAGAGTTGGGTAGAGCAGTGCAGGGCAGTAATGGCAGAGATAGTACAGTCGGACTTATGGATCACTGGATGGAGTTCTCCCTAGTTGAGAGGGAGTGTTAAATTGGCAGTTAGGGTCAAACTCCATGTGGGTCAGCTTATTTATGGTAGCTGATATTTTTATTGGATCCCTCTCATCAAGAGGTGTAGGATTGATCCAAAGATCATACGATTCTGATAAGTATTTATGGAGATATGAATTTATTTTGGTTATGTAATTATTATCAAGCTGGCCAGCTCTTATGTAGGATCTAGAAGCCTAAATGTCATGTCTATTCAACCTATTCGTTTTTGGTATAAATAGATGAGGATTTGATGTCATTTCAACACACATACTTGAGTGATCTCCTCCTCTCCACGTCTTGGGTTTTTGGAGAAGGAGTGAAACACCAAGAGTAATACATTAGCGTTATAATGATGTCCGAATCCAACGCAGGTCAAGAAGACATCTATCCACTGGAAAATGATTCATTTTTCATCTCTATACGTTGTTCAAGAAATTTGATACATGGTGAAACCCTATACGTTGTTCATGGAAACCTGTATATGGAAGACCTCATATGTTGTATATGTATACGCTGTATCACGCTATATATGAAGACGCTTACCTCATATGTTGTATATGTATACACTGTCTCACGCTGTATATGAAGACGTTGCTCTCATACGCTGTATGGAAGACCGGATATGCTATATGTGAAGACATGCAAATACAGTCATGGAGACATGTCAAATGCTGTACATGGAGACACATATAAAACACAGTCATGGAAACATGTTAAACACTATACATGGAGACATATAAAACACAATCTATATATGAAAGCACAACAAATACATGAAGCTATAGTCAATGCACGAAGCCGAAGTCAATATATGAAGCCACAGCCAATGCACGAAGCCACTGTCATGGTTGTAAAGTTGAAGTAAGGGTAACGAAGCCTAGCTGCAGTCATGTCTTGTGAGGAGATCTGGAAAGGAGGCCTGTAGCTAAAGGAGACCTGTCCATGAGAGGAGCAGATCTGCACCATGTATAGATACATAATCAATACACAGCCAATGAAAAGTTGTGATGAGGGATTCAAGCAATGCCAAGTGCTGTTGTAATAATGATAGTAATAGTTACATTCTCAGCATATTAACATAGTCAATGGGAAGTTGTGATGATCAGTGACAAAGTCATGATCTAGTTCTTGTGAAATCATGATCTCAATGCAGAGATCACCTCTGGGGTAATTTCAAGGGACTGTCATGGTGCAACAATGATGATAACGACAGTACTAAAGATATCAGTGATGAAGTGCCACACAGTACAACATGATGATGAAAGATGCATGATAAGATCATGAACATGAAAGGAAGCATGATAAGATCATGGACATGGGCAACATGAAGTTGAATGAGAACATGGACATGATGGATAACAACATGATGATGATGCACATCTGCTAGGGCACTAGCATAATGATAATACACATCTGTAAGGACAACAACATGATGATGATGCATATTAGTATGGGCAGCATGATAAGATCATGAACATGAAGGGCAACATGATAAGATCATGGACATGGGCAACATGATGATTATCATGATTAGTGCAGAATGGTGCAGTATGCAGTGGTGCAACAAGTGGACCTAGATGCAGCACTACAATAGGTGAAGTTGTCACCTTGGAGAATCAATTGAAGCATAATGTCTTCAACTGATCTCATCGTTATACGAAATGATCTATGCTAGATCTAGATAAGTCAAAGTGTTGACTTCTATTGTAAATGTACTATCTCTCTCTCTCTTTCTTTGTTGAACTTTGAAGAACATAAAAGATGAATTGATAAAGGGTTTCCCCACACATTGTGGGGTTTGCCCTTGGCTCGCACCACATCTTGTGTCCTCTTGCCTTGGCTTGTCTTCTACGATTTATATTTGTGTTAGATCTGTAGTTTATCTTAATGCTGATGTGATTTCTAACTGTGAAAATTTAAATAAATTGCTCTAGCATAGAACATACCAAAATTTAACAAATGAACTAACCGGAGATGGGACTACCACATTCCACCCAATCATAGAATGGCTTAGCCAAATCTCTCTTCAACCATTCACCCTCATGCCATATTTGAAGCATGAATGCCTTGCCCACCATTTAGCTCGGAATGCATGTCCCATCATTCGTGGTATTTATATATTTTTACATGGAATTTTCACTAGGGCTATTACATCTTTTCAGATGAGACATTGTGGCCAATTGAATTTTCAGTGTTAATTGAAAGAATAAATTGTAGGACTGAAACGAAAAAGTTTGATTTGTTAAATAGTGAGCAAGTTAGGGGGGATCTACCATTGAGTAGAACAATCAACATTCGTGATCACACAAAATTGTGCAATAGTTAATGTCATTAAATGGAATGCAAGTTTCGGTTTGATTAATGTCACATCCAACAAGTTAATAGTTGGATGAAGGTTAAGTTGCACAATGTTTAACACCCCTGTTGGGACCAACCAGATGACAACACATGGCATAGTCCTATCGGATGATGATGTGGACATATAAGTGATTTACATGTGCCTTATTAGCACAAAAAGCATGACACATCAGTACGTTGATATCAGTAGGCTAACATGGTGCCACCAAGGGTTTCCATGTGGCATGGTAATTTTGCATATTTGGATTGGAAAAAAGTATGAAAAGAGGTGACATGTGGCACCCTCTCAAGTTGCCACATGGCATGACGATATCATGATGGCATCATCATGTGGAGAACTAGTGATCATTAGCTCACATGGGGTGGTCACATAAAGATCTAACCATCGACACAAGGAATTATTCATATGGAAACATTGTGAATGTCACATGGTTGGTTAAATCCAAGTTTGTGCCCCATTCAATGTTCCCCTTGGTCAACTCCACCATCTTTGGGACTGCTTGAAAAATCTATATATATGTGTCTCAACTGATGTGAACACATGATTGTGGGACATAATGAAACATATGTAGAATTCAAACTAGTGAAGAATCATGACTTGCTTTTTCCAGTTATGGTTATGTGTGGTTGATGGCTCTCTAGTTCAATTCTTTTTTATGAAAATTGGTTTGGTTTATGCTAATTGAGGGTTGATTAGAGCGAGCATGCCCTCAATACTTACCACTATAATTGTGAATGAAGGTTAACCTGAGTGGGTAGGCCACAGGGTCTTACAATTGTAATTGTGTTAACGGAGGTTGATTAGAGTGAGTAGGAATGAGTCCCTACCACTATTTTTGTGTCAATTGAGGTTGATTCGAGCTTGTAGGCCATAAGACCTTTCCACTATTTTTTTGTTGATCTGAGGGACCAGGCCATAGGACCCTACTAATGTTCATATAGTTGTGTTAATGGAGGTTGATCCAAGAGACTAGGCCATGATGGCCTTACAACCATTCATTCCTATGTTAGGAAGGTTCATTCCAGATAAACAAGCCATGGTGGATTAATTGGCCATAGAGGATCAAAGAAGGATTTTTAAATCACTATAAATAAAATGGTGTCGCATTGTATTACAAGTCACACAAAAGAGAGGGGTTGGTAAGGCATGAACACTATGTATTGTTGGTCATGGGTTCAACCCTTAGTGGTGAATGGGTCAGATAAATTTTTTTATTTCTATATACTACCATTTTTAATCATAGTTTATAGTATCTGGTGGCTAGCAATGAAATTCTTCAAGACTTTGGAAGGTCACCCCTAAAATATTTCCTTTCATAGATTTTTAATTATTAATTATGTAGTTGTATATGGTAATTTTGAGTTTCTGGAATCATTATTTGTCCAAATTAAGTTATGGAACAAGCTGGATGATTAGGGTTAAGAGAATCATGTAACTAGAGGGGTTTAATACTCTTTGGAATCTTATTTGATGGTCATAATCTCTTATGTCCAATTTGAAGGTCTATGAGCATGTTGTCGTTGTTTTGGATACATTAAGTAAATAGGTTGTAAGTAGGGGATTGAATGTCTAGATTAAAGAACTAGTTAGATAGTATGAATATAATTATGAAAACTAGCAACAATGATATTTGTTTGTAGTAACAATGATTATGATAGTGACAACATTTGCAGGTTGTAGTGACAGTGATTGTGGCAATGATATTTTGTGAAAGTTGAGATGATGCAATAGGTTGTGATGATGACAACATATTGCATATTATTATATTTCTTACAATTCAATGATATATGATGATAGGGGATCCAGCTTGAAATGAGATGAAATAGAGGTCCAAAAGGAAATTGAAGAAGGAGGTGTGTGCCTCCACTAAGGTTGAAGCCTCAATAAGGTTGTAGTCTAAAATGAGTTGTTGCTTGCATTTTTGAGGTGGGTTCCTCAATCAGGTTGTAACCTACCACAAGTGGAAGTCTCTTGGAGGTCGTTCCCTCAAAGTTTGGGGCCAAAAAATTGATGTAAATGAATTGAATATCAAGACGAAGAAGATTGGTGGTTTTATCTTGTATCGGTTTCCACATAAAAACGTGTGCCTCTTTATAATGTGATGGCTTCTTGATTTGTTTACGGGTTCTTGATATGTTACTGATAGGATGATGCATTTTTATAATTAATGATAAAATGTTTATGGTTCATTGTCATATGGATGCATGACTAAGAAATATTTTGAAATTGTAAAATTGATTTCACATTAATTTACCCTCCCTCTTAGTGTGACCGTTGGGCCAACAAGTAGTATTAGACCAGGTTGTATTTAGGAATAGTTAACTACTAGAAGATGTATTAAATAAATATGGACTTAGATGCATCATCAGTTATGCTTCTATAATTTTATCTAAAGGAGGTTAAAAGAAAGAATGAAATATTGATAAAGCAACTTGAGAAAGTTAACAAAAATAAGTTAGAAGAAAAGGATGAAATAATTGACCATCTCAATAAAGAGGTAGATATTGAAAAGTAGTCAGCCTAGGAAATTAAGGAATCTACTCAGGCCAAACAAGCAACAAAAGGAAAATATCCAAGTACCATGGATTCTTTTATGATCACTAGTTTCAATGTCATTCATTTGGTTAAAAGAAATTACTAGTATTCTTTTCCCATACCATCTTTGCAAAATAAAGTGGCCACCTAAGCTAGGGAAGGAAGAAAGTTTTGGTGTTATTTTACATGTTCAAAAGAAAAAGGAGAAGTGGTATGTCTATGGTGGGTGTTTATAACACATGAAAGTGGATCAAATTCAGTCTATCAACATCGAGGAAATAGATGGAGGTAAAGTGAACTTTAGAAACTATGCATCCGCCAAAATCATTGGAAATGGCACGGTTACCATTGACAATGGAAGAACCCAAGCTCAAGATTTCTTGAACATATAAGTATTGAAGAATAATCTCTTGAGTTTCATTCAAATATGTGATCAAGGTTTTGATTTCATTTTCAAATCCAAACGATGTGAAATTCAAAATTTAAAAACAGGAAAATTGGTAGCTAAATCTATGACAACTAATAATGTTATTTACATTTTGGGTGAATCAAGGACCAAGAGAAGCTATAATGAAGAGATAAAATAATTTAATATTGTATCCCACTGTCTTCGAACACATTCTAATTTTGATAAAGAAGCCAAGGTTGTTGAAAATCTCAAGAGAGGATCCGACAAGTTCAATGGTAAGGTTCCTTTGAAATGTTTTTAATGTGGAATAATTCATCATTATGCATCTAAATATTATTATTCTAGGATGAATGAAATTGATGATGAGTTGATATTCAAACCCAAGTATTAAAATAAGAAGAAAACAAGAAATAAAAAGAACTTTTGTTCAAAGAAGCCATGTAAAAATAAAAGCAATCAAGTGTGATCAATGAAGAAAGGAGTGAAATACTATTCATTGTTGAGGCTTGAGAACCCAAAGTGGAATTCAATATTGAAGGGGAAATTAAAATTCCATTGAAAGAAATTAGGATTTTCAGGAAAGAGAAAGTCAATTGATGCAATAGCTTTAAGAAAAGAGTGGAAATGGAAACACCATTATTTCTCTCAAATTTAACTAGAAGAAGCAAATAGAGTACAGGTATGTCTATCTAAATAGTTAAATGAAAAGGCAAAAATATGTAAAAGATTAGAAGAAGAATTTATCCTCTTGAGATGAGAATTGGAGAAACTGAATTCAATGTTCAACAAAGGGACTAAATGATTACATCATGTTCTCAACATGCAAAGTTCCCCACTTATTAAGACAAGTATCGATTATCAAGAATATCATTCATCCAAAAAATATGGACCCCTAAGCTCATCAATTGAAATTCATCCCAAGGATATTGATTTGACATTTATAGCATCTAGTAGCATCTCACTTGAAGATCGAAAGAAAGTAATACACCAAGCCAGGCATGTTCACTTTAGTGACACTCAATCCATAAAGGAGTAGGATTCAAGGATCAAAATGAAGAGAAAAAATCCACAAATAGAAAAAATGTAGGGCAAACTATAAATGTAGCTCATCACAAAGCATCCACAAGAAACAATGGAATAGGTGTTGGAAATCAACAAATGAGTATGGCTCATGCAAGGGTTGAATGACAAGAACACATGGCTCCTACAAGAAGTAATTTTAGAAGACTGATATCTCCTTGTATCCCCAGGTATCAAAGTAAGTTATTTGGTTATTGTTTCTCACATACAAAGTTTAGAAACAAATCACATGATTATAGAACCTATGATGTGGTCAGATATATAGGATATGATCTGGTACCTAGATGGAGACATATGGACCAAATCATAAGAATGACAACCATTTCCCCAAATTTTGAAGTGTGATGTTGAATGTCAAATATGTCACAATGAAGGTCGCATAGCATGAGATTGCATATTCAAATCTAGATGGTACAATAGATAAAGGCTTCTTATCAATACTGATAAATGGGGAAGAGATCAAAGAGGACCTTGATTAGGTTTGATCCCTCACATCTAATACCTTGGAGAAATATTCTTCAAGATCACTATTTTTCAAATCAAAACATGAAGAGGAAGCTACATGTATGCTAATAGTATGTGGACTATGATTTGATGATGATATCTTATATGTAAAAGTAGAGAAGGAATAGATGAAGAGAAGAGCATGATCTCAGGGGGAGTATAGGTATAGTAAGAACAAAAAAAAATGCATGGTCTCATGGAGAGTAAAAGAGCAATCATGAGTAGTAGTAGAAGCAAGGTCTCTAGGGGAGATAGTATATCGGTAGGAAGGGAGCATAGTTCAATTAGGTCTAAAGGATATTCTAGGAATAGATACTCATACAAGGTCATCAACATGGCACTTTTTTCGACATATATATGTGACCCTTTTCCATTTATATCAAAAGGGGAAACATTGCTTACATTGATGTGGAAATTAACATTGACAGAGGAAAGAATTTAATTAGGGAGAGATTATAGACATTGGTGTAGATATTAATATTCATAAAGGAAGGAATTTGAATCGGGAGAGATTGACGATATTATACTTACACCTGAGTAGGTAGAGATTATGGACATTACATTTGCATAGGAGTTCTTGATTTGTTTGACATCCAATTACCATTAATATCTAGGGGTGTTTCCATCAATGAAAAAGGGGGATGTTGTTGCACATAGCATTGTCAATGATGACAACAAGATTTCATTGATGTCAAAGGGGATGTATGATAGAACAATAGTAGTACCATATTTGATGACCAAAGAAGCAACAAGACTCTTTATGAAGTGGTATGACAATTGGATTACTCACAGGGTCTCATTACATGGAGATATGGGTTCTTGAAGTTATTTTTTATTTTTATTTTTTATGAATTTATGTTGCTCAAAATATAATTCAAACAACATGGTTGCACATACCCCATCGATACCTTTCCAACAATATATTTTACTAAAAAAAAACCCTCATGGATGAAAAGTTATGCCCAATTGAAGTTTCAATGTTAATTAAGGGAATAAACTTTAGGTCTAAAACCCAAAAGTTTAATCTGTTAAATAGTGGTAAAATTCAATGTGGATCTACCACTGAGAAAAAATCAATGTCCATGATTGCGCGGAGTTGCACGCTAATTAACACCATTAAAGGGTGCACAAGTTTTAGTTTAATCAATGACAACTCCAATAAGTGAATGGCTGGATGAAGGCAAAGTTTCATGATTTTTAATTCCCTTGTTAAGACCAATAAGGTTATGACACATGGAAAAGTTTTTTTGGATAATGACATGGATGTATTGGTGATTGACATGTGACTTATTATCATAGTTAGCATGACAAAACAACATGCTCACATCAGTAGGCTGACGTGGTACCACCAAGGGATACCATGTGGCATGATGATTTGGCATATTTGGATTGGACGAATGTATGAAATTAGGTGAATTATGGAACCCTCTCATGTTTCCATGTGGCATGATGTCCTCATATAGAGTACCAGTAACCCCCAGGTCACATGATAGGTTGGGGACCATAAGAAACAATATAACCATTGGCTCAAGGAATTGGTCATATGGAAATGTCGTGAAGGTCAGATGGTTGATTAACTTCAAGTTTTGTGCCCCATTCAATGAATCATTTGATCTGTTGGACCATCTTCAGGACTGCTTGTGAACTATATATATGTGGCTCGACCAGTGTGAACACATTATCATGGGACATAATGAAACATAAATAGATTTCAAACCAATGAAGAAGCATGATTTTCTTGATATGATTATGGTTATGCACAGGTAATGGTTCTCTGGTTCAATTCTTGTCTATGAAGATCAATTTATTTTATGCTAATTGTGGGTTGATCCAAGTGGACAGGCCATCGGGCATTACCACTATAATTGTGAATGGAGAATGATATTATTGGGTAAGACATGGGGAATTACCACTCTAATTGTGTTAATGGAGGTTGATTTGAGTGAGCAGGCCATGAGGCCATACCACTGTTCTTGTGTTAACAAAGGTTGATTCAAGCAGGAATTCCATGGGGCCTTTCCACTATTTTTGTGTTGATCCGAGCGAGTAGGCCATGGGGCCCTACCACTGTTCACATACTTGTGCTAATGGAGGTTGTTCCAAGTGACTAGGCCACGATGGCCCTACCATTATTCATTCTTATGTCACAAAGATTTGTTCTAAATAGAGAAGCCATGATGGATTAATTGGCCACAGAAGACTGGAGAAGGATTGTTTGATGTAATTTTATCATTGTAAATAAAATGGTGCCACATTGTATTGCAAGTCACTCCAAACAATGGAGTTGGTAAGGCATGAAGACTATGTATTGCAGTGATTTGTTCGACCCTCGAGAGTGAACGAGTCAGATAATTTTTTTATTTTATCTACTTCCATTTTGTAGCATAGTTTGCAGTATCTGCTGGTCAGTGCCAAAATCTGGAAAGAATTTTAAAGGGCACCCCAAAATCGTTCCTTTGTAGAGTATTTAATTATTTATGTAGTTGCATATGGTTATTTTGAGTTTCTAGAATAATTACTAGTCCAAATTGAGTTTCGAAAGAATTTAGACAAATGGGGTTTAGAGATAAACGTAACTAGAGGGGTTTGATGCTCTTTGGACTCTTATTTTATGGCCAAAATATCTTATGTTCAATTTGAAGGGCTATGAGCATCTTGTAGGTATTTTGGTTACATGAAGTAAACAAGTTCTGATAAGGCGTTTGAATGACCAGATTGAAGAATTGGTTGAAGAGTATGAATAGAAATATGATAGCTAGAAGAAATGATATTTGTGTGGAATAACAATGATTATGATAGCGATCATGTTTTCAATTTGCAATGACAATGGCTATGGTAGTGACATTTTGTGCAGGTTGAGATTATGGTATAGGTTTTCATGAAAACAACAAACTGCATATTATGATATTTCTTATAATTCATTAATATATGATGATAGTGGATATAGTTTAAAAATGAGATGAAATGTAGGTCCAAAATAAAGTTGAAGAAGGAGGTGGGTTCCTCCACTAAGGTTGGAGCCTACTCATTTTTCTCCCATATGTGTTTCCATTTAAAGCATTGTATCTCTTTGTGATGTGATGGACTCTTGATTTGTTTATGGCTTCTTTATATGTTACTAATATTTTAATGAATTTTTATACTTAATGATAAAAATTTTATGGTTCATTCTCATTTGGATGCATGACTAAGAAATATTGTGAAATTGTAAAATTGATTTCAAACTGATTCACCCCCCACCCTCTTAGTGTGAACTTTGGGCCAACACAATGTGGATTAGACCCAACAAAATTCACTAAGTATTGGAGGTTAGAAGCCAGAGTCTCTCATTCAACAAGACTCATGACTCAATTCCCAGCTTCTATCCTCCCACATTCATAGAGAAGAAACAAACTAGTATATGTACTCACCAAGTACGATCAAAGCCCTATAGATGCCCATCTAGATATGAGTTGGGAACAACCCATTCTAGAAACTCACCATTTGCAATGTCAAACATAAGCTACTTTGGACCTCATCCCCCATGGTGTCATGTGGTATTCACTCAATGAATCTCTGACATATCACACTTGTTCATGGCATGCTAAACAATACCCTTAATTTGACTACATATTGCAAAATACCTATAAAAATCACATTATTTAACCCCCTACCAATATGAACTCAATACACCTTCCTAATATAAAAATACCCTACTTTCACTAGATATTGTAGGTATCCAATTTCTCATTAGCATTTTTTATACTCGTTTATATTTTTTCATTAACTTTGAGCTCCATTTTTTATACCTTTCAATATAAAAACCATTTACCCCCTATTATTCTTATGTCATTCTTTTCTCAATATACATCTCCCAATATGAATGCATGTGGTATGATATTTCTCCCCTAGTGAAGCCCCCATGCATGGTGGGTGTTCTATAGCAGAACTCATTCCCCATGACAACTACTCCAATGCAGCTTCCCATACCCATGTAATGACTCAATGTGATCCCATCACTTGATGGAAGGATGCATGCATTTCACTCATTGCGCATTCGCATATCTTGTTTTTTCTACCATGCTCATCGCAGTGATCTCACAACAATGATTACATCATACGTGCAAAGAAGCATTGCAACGAGGATAGATCCATATGTTCCATCATTTTGATGTAATCTAATCTTTTCATCACCAAGAACCCTCCCCACAATCCTTCATGGGAAATAATACCAACATCACCTTTAGAATTATAACCTTGGCACCAAGCACAATCCTAGAAATAGATCCGCTCAGGTGTGCAACCGTGTGGTGGATCCATGAGTGCAAACTTCCCCCCTTCACTGATGCCATTGGGTGTGGGGGAGGAGGGGGGCTTTACACTCTATTTAGGTTGTTGATAATCCACATCAAATATTGCCCATTTTCATAATTTTTGGAACTTTGTAAGGGATATGTGAGTGTGGACCCCCTCCCCCCATTGATTTCGAAAGAAAGTGAGTGAGGTCCCCACTTTATTCAAGTCGTTGATCATCCACATAAAATCTTGGTCATTAGTCATACTTGTTGGAATATTGTGGTGGATCTAACAAGTGTGGAAACACCAACCCACCCACCCCCCCCCCACCCCCCGCCCCCCTCCCCAAAAACTGACATCACAAGGGGGGGAGGGAGTCCACACTCTTTTCAAGCCATGATCATCCACATCAAATCTTATCATTCATGAAGTCAAGCACTTCAAGAAAGTCTGAGAAAATGTTTGTGGTCATGTGCTTTCCACTGAATCACTGCTACCAAGCTCCTCTTCCCCCTACACTGCTACTCTAGCCACATGTTGGGGCATTTTAACAGTTACAAGCATCAAATTCAATAGGATCATGGTCATATTATGAAAGATATTTTTCTCATGAAGCCTCAGGATTTCACTTTCATTCTTTCAAATGCCTTAGTTAGAAACAATCTTTTCAATCTAAAAAGATTGCAGCTTAATCTCTGGTCTGGTTTCCTACTAGGTAAACCAGAGACTAACAATTTTGGATTTATGTAACCTTTAAACTTATTAATATGAAGTGACTTACTTAATATTTGAGGTACATATTTTACATATTCATACTTTAAATATTATAATTATTTTAAGTTTATATATAATATTATAAATATCATATATATATATATTATATTTATATATTAACTATATATATTATATATATATTATATATTATATATATAGTTTAATATACTATATTATATCATTATTATACTATATATATTATTATATATATATATATAAATAGGTCTAATATATATATATTTATATATATAGATTATAAAATATTTAAAGTTAAATGAATATGTAAAATTTTACCTCGCATGGGGTGTACGTGATTCAAGAAGGTGGTGGGTGTGCTTCCACCGTCACAAAAACTCACATGCTAGTGGGATGTGGCAACATGCTCTTATAAAGTTTCATTGCAATCCATGCAAAATGCATGGGAAATAATCGACCACCACTAGATGAACTAGTCCAACATTCATTGCAATGTTAACTTGAATATGGATCAGAGGGAGGATATGACAAGAATATCAAGGAATTTTATTGAAGGTTTACCATTTCTCGGTCAACTAGCCCAATATTGTCCCTTCACCCATTGGGCATTCAATACACAAAAATCACTGGGTAATCAAATTCAGATAACAACCCCAGGGAGGAAACCCTATCTGGGCTTGACACACAACTTGTGTCAAATTTATTATTTTTTGGCTTGGGAGGACACAATCATTTTGGAGTTGGGAAATTCCTTATTCTTTCTTATCTAAAAAATATGCTCAACCTTCATCTGATCTTAGTCTAGTTTGATGGAGAACTAAAAGGAAAATTTATAGTTCCTTGAAGGAGCATGGGTAGGAAAAGTTGGCTAATCCAAGCTTTTTCCCTTTCCCTTACCGTGGTTTTTGTCCACTCCAAGCTTTTCTAGGCTATTTGAGTTGCATGCTTCAGGTTAAGGGAGAAGTTTCCATCTATGTTCAATTTTCAAAAGTCTCTAGCCATCCTTAGCACCCTAGCAAGTCAACTCCTTAGGTCAATAACACATATTCACAGAGTTTCAACCATTTTCTTTCATATTTGATGAGTAACTCTAATGAATTTCTTGTTGCAAGTTTTTCCATTCTCACTCTCATAGGCAACTATGAGGTCCACTTTTCACTGAGCGTGAGTAGGCTCTCAAATATAAGACATGGCTCCAATCTTATTTCAGATCATCCACCTCAACACTATTCTCATCCTGCTTAGCCCTTAAGTGCAAGCTCACTAATTCAATATCAGTTAAGGAGGCCATTCATCTACTTTTGGACCCAACCCTTCTCATAGTCTTACACCATGCCCCATTAGAGAGTCAAGGTGCACAATGACATAACTTATTATCAGGAACTAGGGAACTCAAGAGCTCAGATGAGATATGAAAGCTTGACTACTAGATTTAGGGAGCTTACTCCCCAACTAGTTCAGGAGGAAATTACTTAGGTAGAGATATAATTGGAAAATGAGCAGTGTACACTCATGGACACATAATAATTGGCAGAGGTAGTGGACTAGGTTCCTAATTTTATACACACCAGAGGATGTTACAACTAATATATGTATATGGTCGACATCTTGGGAAAAGTACATGTGGAAATGAATGAAACTAACGAGGACATTATCCTAATGCTCAATCAAATGCAGAGGCACATGATTGCAATGAGTCACATGCTCGAGTAGTTAGAGAAGCATATGGGAATTCCTCCTGATATTGGTTGCTTCACAAGAAGCAACAAGGAGTTCATCCCCATTGAAGCCACTGACATAGATAAATATATATTAATGTTTTTTAATTACTTTTTTTAACACTTAAATGGTTTCGTTCTTTAGTCTTTTGTTTCAAAATGACCTTGGGGGCCTTGTAGTTAAAGTTTGCATTTTGGTTTTTCAGAGCTATGAGCATCATTTTCTCTTTTACAATTTTAAAGCAATTGAAGATTTGTATTTGATTTAGCTTCCCCTAATGGTAAACCAGCACAAGCTTAAGAAGACATAATTGTAAATCTATGATTCCAAGAAATGAAAATCCTACTTCCAAAAAAAAGAACACATAAAAATTATAATGTAGAAAAGATTAAGGATGAATAACATTCCTTTCAACTTCCTTCAGAAGACATAATTATAAATCTATGATCTCAAGAAATGAAAAAAAAAACAAAAAAACAAATGATGCAAAATTTCTAGATGTAAAAAATATTGAAGATGAACAAGATCAGTAGTTGCAATGCAACATAGCCTCTACCTCTACTACTACCACTAATTAATTGATTAAATATTGTACAAAGTGTAGAGAAAACTCCGCACAATGAAAGAAAAAATATCTCCACACAAATCTCTCTCCACAATGAAAGTTGTCCGCATAAAGTTCTCCTCACACTGAAATCTTTCTGCACAAGCTTCAAAAGGTATTTTAATTGACACATACTCATTACAATTAAGTAAAACAACAACTGGAATACATGAAATTGATCTAAAAATGTAATTGTGTGGAATTGTGGAGAACATTTTTTTCATTGTGTGGTGTCTCTTACTTAGCTCCTCCACCCACGCTAAGAAATAAACCTTAAGAACGTTTACTAGACTTGTGTGGAGCTTTGCTTGTGTAGGGATTTCATTGTGCGAAAAGCTTTGCACACTACTTTGCATGCAAAGCTCCACACACTGTTTAAAAAATTTAAACACCAAGTGTTAATGAATGCTTAAGTTTATGTTCCTTCCTTTTAAAAAAAAGAAAAAAAATCAATTTCGTGTGTTCCTAAATGCTTAATTTTACATGCTTTGAAATAAATGATTAACTGGTAAAAATATGATTAATTTCATGAATTTAATAAAACGTTAAAGCTATAGTTTCAATAATTCCATTAACAGTGTGGAAACTTGTAAAAGTAATAGTCACCTCTTACTTAGCTCCCGAGCCCATGCTAAGAAATAAACCTTAAAAACATTTAGTAGACTTGTTTATAGCTTTGCTTGTGCGGAAAACTCCGCACAAGCAAAGATTCACATGTTGTTTTACATGCAAAGCTCCACACACTGTTTAAAAATTTTAAACACTAGGTGTTAAATAATTCTTAAGATTGCATGTCTTCATTTAAAAATAAAATAAAAATCAACGTCGCGTGTTCCTAAATGCTTAATTTTACATGCTTTGAAATAAATGATTAACTTGTAAAAATATGATTAATTTCATGAATATAATAAAACGTTAAAGCTATAGTTTCAATAATGTCATTACCACTATGGAAATTCGTAAAAGTAATAATCATCTCTTACTTAGCTCCCCAGCCCACACTAAGAAATAAACCTTAAAATTATTTACTAGACTTGTGTGGAGCTTTGCTTGTGCAGAGCTTTGCTTATGCAAAGTTTTCATTATGCAGAAATCTCCACACAAGAAAAGCTTTGCACAATGCTTTCCATGTAAAGCTCCACAAATTGTTTAAAAACTTTAAACAATGAGCGTTAACAAACTTTTAAGTTTACATGCCTTCCTTTCAAGAAAAAAGAAAAAAATCAATGCCACATGTTCCTAAATGCTTAATTTTACGTGCTTTGAAATAAATGATTAACTAATAAAAATAGAATTTCATGAATTTAATAAAATGTTGAAGCTATAGTTTCAATAATGTCATTACTAGTGTGGAAATTTGTAAAAATAATGGTCATCTCTTACTTAGTTCCCTAGCCCATGCCAAGAAATAAACCTTAAAAACATTTACTAGACTTGTGCAGAGCTTTCACTGTGTAGAAAGCTCCACATAAGCAAAGATCCCTACATTGCTTTACATGCAAAGTTATGCACACTATTTAAAAACTTTAAACACCAAGTGTTAATGAATATTTAAATTTACATGCCTTCCTTTAAAAAAAAAGAAAAAAATCAATGTCACGTGTTCCTTAATGCTTAATTTTACTTGCTTTCAAATAAATGATTAATTGGTAAAAATAAGATTAATTTCATGAATTTAATAAAATGTTAAAGTTATAGTTTCAATGTCATTACCAATGTGGAAATTTTAAAAGTAATAGCTATCACTTACTTAGCTCCCTAGTCCACGCTAAGAAATAAACCTTAAAAATATTTACTAGACTTGTGTGGAGCTTTGCTTGTGCTATGTTTTCACTGTGCGGATATCTCTACACACTACTTTGCATGCAAATTTCTACACATTGTCTAAAACATTTCTTCCCAAGAAAAGCTTCGCACACTACTTTACATGCATAACTCCACACATTATTTAAAAATTTTAAACATTGAATGTTCAAGTTTACATTCCTCGTACCCAACACACAATGCCCCATCGAGCACCTAAGTGTCCACGTTATCATGTATCACACGTCACCCTAGTGCTTGCTTCGCTCAAATTGTGCTTGCTTATTCCAAACGTCATGCCAATTTCCACTCATGTAACCCGATCATGCTGGTCAAACATCTCACTCGGCCTATGCCAATTTTGTGCATATCATCGATACCTTCCTCCCGACTTGGCCACGGAACCCACCATGCGGTCGTGTCGCCTAATGCTTCAACTTGCCCACATCTCGTTAACTCATGCATGCAGTCCGCTTATGGGCAGTCGGGCACCTCGCCTTCGTGTGGGCCCACCCATGGCACTCACCTTTTTGCCGTGTATTATATGTGATGCCCATGGATCCAATTCATCCAACCAATCTTCCAAACACCCAACCCATGTGTCCAACGTGGCATGTTCGTGCTCAAGACCCATCACATCAGACGACTTGGATGTGCATAGATTATAAGTCACCAAGGATCGTCATGGGCGCATGTTTGGGCATGGTGCCAACTCGAGGTCCTAACAATCCTTTACTTATATGCATCTTTTTTAGTTCATTTTTTTGGGAGGGATCCCCTTCATAAGTCGACCCGACCCACCATATGTCATGTAGGCACACCCCTTCGTTCAGGCGCCCCGACGTGCCTGGCATGCAAAGCCCCATTGAGCACCTAGGCACCCCACCAACATGCGGGTGTGCCCAAGGCATGGATGCCCATGTCCCCATGTATCACCACTCGCTTCACTGAACTCGCTCACGCTTGTTATGATCATTGCACATCTTGCGTAGGCAACTCCCATTGCACGTTTCACCCCACCCATGTTTTTTTCTTGCTCCACATGTTGTGTCTGACCTCTACTTATGTGGCCGAGTTCGTGTCTGTCGCACATCTTGCCCAATCTGCACCCATCATGTGTGTATCATTAGTGTGATCTGATCGACTCGCCCTTGGTGCCCGTCATGCGCTCGTGTCACTTGGTGCTCCAACTCGCCCACATGTCATCAACTCATGCACGCAAACCCGCTTATAGGTGCCATGGGTGCCACGCCTTCGTGCAAGCGTGCCCAGGGTGCTCGCCTTTGTGCTTGAAATCTTTCTCCGCAGTCCTACACATGAATGGTAATTTTATTATTGATAGATTGTGCGAAGTGTGAAGGTTCGCACAATGAAAGCTTGAAAGCTTCCTCCACACAATGAACTCCCTTTGTAATCCTGCACATATTCATTTGTGTTAATTTTGAAAATATATGTTAATATTAATATTTTAATGCTTTGAAAATAATGGTTTTAGGTTTGATATTTTAATGCTTTGAAATAATGCCATATGTAATAATGCTTTTTAATTTTGGTGCAATGTGAATTTTAAGTGAAAAATTACACACATTTGCTTGTGCGAAGCTTTCACTATGTGAAAGCTCTACATAAACAAAGTTATGCATAGTACTTTACATGTAAAACTATACACGTTATTTAAAAACTTTATACAATAGGTGTTAACGAATGTTTAAGTTTACATGTCTTCCTTTAAAAAAAACAATAAAGTCAATACCATGTGTTCCTAAATGCTTAAAGTTACATGCTTTGCAATAAAACTTTATACAATAGGTGTTAACGAATGTTTAAGTTTACATGTCTTCCTTTAAAAAAAAAAATAAAGTCAACGCCACGTGTTCCTAAATGCTTAAAGTTACATGCTTTGCAATAAATGGTTAACTGGTAAAAAAATATTAATTTCATGAATTTAATAAAACATTAATAGTTTCAATAATTTCATTACTAGTGTGGAAATTTGTAAAATTAATGGTTGTCTCTTACTTAGCTCCCTAGCCCATGCTAAGAAATAAACCTTAAAAATATTTACTAGACTTATGCAGATATTTGCTTGTGCGGAGCTTTCATTATGTGGAAAGTTCCACACAAGTAAAGCTTCGCACATTGTTTAAAAACTTTAAACACCAGATGTTAACAAATGTTTAAGCTAACATGCCTTGTGCCCAACACACAACGCCCTATTGGGTGCCTGGGCACTTACGTCATTGTGTATCACATGTCACACCAGGTGTTAACAAATGTTTAAGTTTACATGTCTTCCTTAAAAAAAAGGAACAAAATCAACATCGCAAGTTCCTAAATGCTTAATTTTACATGCTTTGAAATAAATGATTAGCTAATAAAAATATGATTAATTTCATGAATTTAATAAAATCTTAAAGCTATAGGTTCAATAATGCCATTACCAATGTGAAAATTTGTAAAAGTAATAGTACTCTCTTACTTAGCTACCTAGCTCATGCTAAAAATTAAATCTTTAAAATATTTACTAGACTTGTGTGGAGCTTTGCTTGTACTGAGCTTTTACTGTGTGGAAAGCTCACTGCTCTACATACAAAACTTTTAATGAATGTTTAAGTTTACATGCCTTCCTTTCAAAATAAAAATAAAAAAATCAACACGACGTGTTCCTAAATGCTTTGCTTAATTTTACATGCTTTGAAATAAATGATTAATATAATTAATTTAATAAATTTAATAAAACATTAAAGCTATAATTTCAATAATTCCATTACTAGTGTGGAATTCGTAAAAGTAATAAGTGTATCTTACTTAGCTCCTCAACCCACGCTAAGAAATAAACCTTAAAAACATTTACCACGTGGATCTTTCACTATGCTGAAAGCTTCGCACACTAATGTTTTAAATGCAAAGCTCCACATACTGTTTAAAACTTTTAAACACCAAGTGTTAACAAATTCTTAAATTTACATGCCTTCATTTAAAAAAAGAAAAAGAAAAAATAAAAGTCACATGTACCTAAATGCTTAATTTTACATGCTTTGAAATAAATGATTAAATGGTAAAAATATAATTAATTTCATGAATTTAATAAAACTTTAAAACTATAGTTTCAATAATGTCATTACCACTGTGCAAATTTGTAAAAGTGATAGTTGTCTTTTACTTAGCTCCCCATCCCACGCTAAGAAATAAACCTTCAAAATATTTACAAGGCTTGTGCAGAGCTTTCATTGTGCAAAAAGCTCCGCATAAGCAAAGCTTTGCACATTGCTTTACATGCAAAGCTCTGCACATTGTTTAAAAACTTTAAACACTAGTTGTTAAGGAATGCTTAAGTTTACATGTCTTCCTTTCAAAAAAAATCAACGCCACATTTTCCTAAATACTTAATTTTACATGCTTTGAAATAAATGAGCTTCGCATCATGGAAAAGAACTTAATTTACTAATAATAATTTATTTTGTCATCATTATGCTCAACTACCTTTTCATTTTTAAGATTTCATTATTATACTCAACCTTTCTAATTTCTGAAGTTTTATAGCAAGTGATGTCATAATTTTGAATGTCCAGTTTCAATTAATAATTTAATATATTGGAATAGAATTAATTTATGAATGATGAAGATCCAAATGAACAAATAACAAGCTAAATGATGAGTTTTTGGATTGTTAGTTTTTTATTATTATTGGAGTTGTTAAATGTTTTGGTTAGACGCTTTTTACATTGTATTATTATGCTTATTCATGACACTCAAAGTAGCAACAAGTTTAACTAGTAAAAATATGATTAATTTCATAAATTTAATAAAATGTTAAAGCTATTGTTTCAATAATTCCATTACCAGTGTAGAAATTTATAAAAGTAATATCCCCTACTTAGCTCCCCAGCCCACGCAAAGAAATAAGCATTAAAAATATTCACTGGAATAGAATTGATTTATGAATGATGAAGATCCAAATGAACAAATAACAAGCTAAATGATGAGTTTTTGGATTGTTAGTTTTTTATTATTATTGGAGTTGTTAAATGTTTTGGTTAGACGTTTTTTAAATTGTATTACCATGCCTATTCATGAAACTTGAAGTAGCAACAAGTTTAACTAGTAAAAATATGATTAATTTCATAAATTTAATAAAATGTTAAAGCTATTGTTTCAATAATGCCATTACCAGTGTAGAAATTTATAAAAGTAATATCCCCTACTTAGCTCCCCAGCCCACGCAAAGAAATAAGCATTAAAAATATTTACTGGACTTGTGCAGAGCTTTGTTTATGCAGAGCTTTCACTGTGCAGAAAGCTCCACACACTGCTTTACATCCAAAGCTCCACTATACTCAATCTTCTAATTTTTTAAATTTTATAGCAAGTGATGTCATGACTTTGAATCTAAGTGATTTCATGATTTTGAATGTTCACTTTCAATTAATAATTTAGTATATTGGAATAGAATTGATTTATGAGATGGTGAAGATTCACTTAGAAACCATGAGGTTTTTGGATTTTTTATTTATTTTTTATTGGAGTTGTTAAATGCTTTGGTTCAACACTTTTTACATTGTATTACCATGTCTATTTACGACACTCAAAGTGCCAACAAGTTTAATTGGTACAAATATGATTAATTTCATGAATTTAATAAAACATAAATTATAGTTTAAATAATGTCATTACCAGTGCCCTATACAATGTGGAAACTTGTAAAAGTAATAGTCATCTCCGCACAAGGAAATATTAAAGTACCTAAAACAACGTCAATTTTGGCATCATTGGGCATAGCATTACCATAACAATATTAAAGGACTTGAAACCACATCATTTTTGGCATCATTGAGCAATTAACATTACCATAACAGTGTCAGTATAGCACTCACTGACAGAATGACCACTCAAAAAATTAGTTTTTTTTTAATGAATTGTGAGGCACTGCCAAATACCAAAAATAAAATGCTCTCGACCACGAGAATTAAGTCACATTAGAGGTGAGGCCATAAAAAATTAGAGATAAGATTTCCAAAAAAATAAAAATAAAAATATTTTTGAATTTATGGAAAACAGAAGTATTCAACATTTTCCCCAAACTTTGGTTAAAATTACAAAAAAATAGCAAAATAATGCGAGTCAATGCACTTTGACATGCTATAGTCCCTGCGAGGCAAATACTAATAACATTCCTTTCAATTTCTCTAAATTTCAGGGTAATTGATGGAATACCCATTCATATGTATAACTATATTAAAGTTATTAAAACATAAAATTAAAAGGAGTTGTCTTTAGTGCAACTTTTTAGACTTTCTGGTGTTGGAATTCAGCCAAAAAAAAATTGAGGTGAAATCTTGATTTGTCTTATTTACACTAGTTTTTTGACTGTATATAGATGGATTCAACACTCTGAAAAAACCCCTAGAGCACTTCGATTGTGTAAGAGTTACCCGTCAAACTTGTGATTTCAATAAATTCTTGCCAAATTTAAAAAAAATTAAACTAAAAAAACCTACCCAAAAAATTTCCAACTTTTTTACTAAAAACAACTAAATTAAAATACTATAAATAATAATATATAAAATTTCTATATCAAAAAAAATCAGAAAATACATTTTTGGATTCATGAATTCATGATGATTAATGAAATGTCCATTCTTTAAAATCCTGAATTAAGGCATTTAAATTATATTTATCTAACAAAATTATATTCTAAAAAAAGTTATTATAATTATTTAATTTTAATTTTACAATTGTATTGAAACTATATAAAAAAAAATTAGAAAATTAAATTTTATGGTAATAATAAAATAAAAGTCATAATAAACTATAGAATTTTAATAGCTAGTTTTTTAATTAAATAATTATTTCGAAAGGTATTTTAAAAAATAATTAGGATACTTCATCATTTATTTTTTCATTCATATTGATTTCAAAAAATCATAAATAACAAATATATATAATATATATATACTGTTCTTAAAAAAATTTACTTTGGGATTTACTTTTTTTTAACATTCTCAATGAGTCGATAACTTTTATGCCATCATTTTCATGAAAATATGTCAGTGTTTCACACGTACACGGGACTACCCTTTTCCGGTTGTCGTCATTTTAAAACTGGCTCCACCTTCCCGTCTTTTTCTACGGCGGTGCCGTCAACTCAACTAGCTTCCCGGTCCACGTCATCTAATCTCATATCCACAATTCGAGAAGTATCTATGATGGATTTTAATGACATTTACCAACTTTTCGAGGAAAAAAGTTTTGCCAATTTCAGAGTGACAAAATTGACCATCTTTCCATTTTTAGACGAACCAGCCGTAGTCCTAGCTTGATCGCAAATGTAGTAGTCTATAAAGCGACTTTTTGAAAGCTTTTTCGGCGGATTTTTCTGGTCAAAATCCGGCAGCAATTCATTGGAATCCCAAGTTTGATAGCTAGTTTCTGCACAATCAATGGCTCCGAGGGGTTTTTCAGGGCGCTGAATCCAAATATGCAGTTAAAAAACCATTTTAACTGCTAAAAATCAAGATTTAACCTCATTTCTTCCGCCGGATTCCGTCACCGGAATCTCCAAAAAGTCGCATTATAGACAACTCCGTTAAAAATCCATATACCATTTCGTAGATTCTAGAATTGTTGAATTGTTTTCATTACTGATTTCATTTATTTCAAAAAGTTGATTTTCTTTTTCCGATCTTCTCTCATCCATTCCTCTCTCATCCATCACGGCAAGGGCTAACCAGTGTGCCATAGGACATTAAATGTCCTGTACATGCAGAGTATATAACAAAATAACACACAACGTCAGTGGCTACATAAATAAAAAATAAAGGTTGTGTGTTATTTTGTTATATAGCATGCATGTACCAGGGCATTTAATGCCCTATGGCAGGCTGGTTAGCCCTTGCCCATCCATCACTATGGCATTTGGATTCTGAAGTCGGAGCTTAGGTCCCCTTGGAAGTGAGTTATGCACATTTTGACCTTTTTCTAGCCTTCTTTCCCTCAATTCATAGGTTGTTTCACCAATGTTTTTGTTGTTGTTGGGATTGTTGGTTTTTTACTCTTTTCAATAGGAACACTTTATTAGTCCCTGCCTAGGACTATTAGCGATCGATATCGCGTTGACTACATATTAATTTTTTGTTTGACCAGAAATATATATCTGCACCAAAATTTTAACCAAAGTTTTAGTATAAAAAAATAATATAAAATGGATTAAGTTTTTTTTATTGGTCCATAGTTTTTGGGGTCTTATTGTCAGCGTCACGCATCCCAATACAATTTAGTTTTGGATATCCTAAAGTTTTTATTCATGCATCAATGAAAACTTTGGATATTTCAATTTTCGCTGATAGCACATAAAAATAAACCAATCCACTTTTCAAGAAATCCCACAAATATAAAACTAGTCCAACTTCACATAAATCCTATAAATATTTAATAAAAAATAAACTAAAATTACTTCATTATCTACTCCCAGAACGACATAAATTTATATTACGTTATTAATTTTATGGTGACTAGAAGTTTGATTTGGAAATATAGACCATCGTAATTTCACACCATGGAATCATTAAATCCATGCATATCACTTCATTCACACACGTGTTCTCAAGATTTGCATCCACGTAGCGCCTTTAACATTACGTTTGGACATATGGCGGGATTCCATCTCCACGGTAAGAGTGCTATTTAAGAACTGGATTGGGATGTGGGATGTTTATTTTGTTGGCTTCAGCGTTGTGGGAGGGTTTCAGGGTTGAGGTGGTAAGCTTCATAAAGCCAGTTCGCAAGCGAGCCCTCGGTGATTATTCAACCAGTGATCCCGTCTCGTTTCATTTCTTCTCCCAACCAGAAGTAACTCTTATCCAGTCATCCAGCCTGAAACTACAAAATAAAGATATAATGGCTATGCAGGGGTCTATGATTGGCATTCTAGGACCTCTCCACACAGATAGAAGAGCGAATTCGCAGTGTCATAATTAGCTTGTTGGTAAAAAAAAAATTAAAATATTTTGCAGTATTATTAACAGTAGAGTCTCACCCATCTTAATTTCTTTCATTTCCTAATTATTATTCTTTGATTTCTTAAGCGTTTGATTTCCTAGTTATTTTCTAGTGTGTTTATGAATTTGTTTTGTTGGCGGTGTTTTGCAGAGTGGGCATCGACATGCCCAAGATCGAAGTGAGGTTCGAGCACTTGACTGTGTATGTAGATGTATATGTTGGTAGCAGATCGCTGCCAAGTATTCAGAACTTTACCATGAATATGCTGGAGGTATGTTGAATTGAATCCATGAATTTTGATTTTTTTATTGGCACAAATCATGGTGGGGACTTGATGGAGATTTCGTTTTTCAGGCGGTTTTAGGATTTCTGAAGATTTTCCCGGATAGGAGGATCATTCATGATGTTAGTGGAATCATAAAACTATGCAGGTGAATTCATGCAATTAATTTCGTACTTTCTTTTTGAAATCCTCATATTGCCGATATTGTTTATTTTTATTTTTTTTAAGAAGGGAAAAAACGCTTCTGAATTTATATTAATAAAAACTAATAAAAACAGATAGTACATCTTACTTAGTTTTTCAATCCGCCTGTATTTAGATTTTATGGATTTTATTTGTTTCCATGTAATGTTCAAAAAAAAAAACCTATATTTTAACTTACGATATGTTTGGAGTGTTCTCTTTTTACATTGCCTTGTAATTTGTAATTATTAGTATTATCCCAAAAAAAATTAGGCTTCCAGCATTTACTATGTTCTTTTTGTTCATATGCTAAAAATTTTTATCATGCTTTTATTAATATTTTTTGATAGCAAGTCTACTGTTCACTTTTTTTTATCATGCTTTTATTAATACTTTTTTGATAGCAAGTCTACTGTTCAGTTTTGTTCTTTGTAGATGTGATAAAAAAATTTATAAGTTAGTATGTACTCACCAACATTTCAATGCTTTTCATCCCATTGATTAATAGGGGAAGATTGAGATTATTATAACCTTGCACCTAATTTACTATTCTTTTTCATCCCTTTCCTCCGGGCATTTTCTTTTTCATCCCTTTCCTCCTGGCCATTTTATGAGAGGATTGAAATTGTTATAACCTTTCCCCTAATTTACTATTTCTTTTGCATCTTTTTCCTCACTATTTTAAAGCAATCAATACTCATAATTTAATAACCTCTGCATCTCTGCATTTGTTTCTGCCTTGTCCGCTTTCAAAAAAAATTCCAAATTTTATTATTATATACATCCACATCATAGTTACCCCATCATAGTTACCCAATTCGGTGAAAAAAAATCATAAATTGGACGGTTTGATTAGATTTACAAATCAAAACGGCAATTCGAGCTCGGCTTAAGTAAAATGTACTCGATATTAGATTTCTAGCTCTGCTTATGTAAAATGTGCTCAGTATTAGATTTCACGATACTAGATTCTTCCCAGATTTTTAATCATACTTATAGATTCTAGCATCCCATTTAAGGTGAATAATTGATAATGGAGTTGTCTATAATGAGACTTTTTGGAGATTCCGGTGACGGAATCCGGCTGAAGAAATGAGGTTAAATCTTGATTTTTAGCAGTTAAAATGGTTTTTAAACTGCATATTTGGATTCAGCGCCCTGAAAAACCCCTGGGAGCCATTGATTGTGCAGAAACTAGCTATCAAACTTGGGATTCCAATGAATTGCTGCCGGATTTTGACCGCAAAAATCCGCCGGAAAAGCTTTCAAAAAGTCGCGTTATAGACTACTGTCATAGAAATGACATATTTTCTTTTTACATAATTTTATAAATATACATATTCTCTAATATCATGTTTTGCAAATTGTCTGATATTTAATTTTAGTGTAAATTAAAAAAAATAATAATAATAAATTATTTTCATTTCAACCATAGATATTTTTCAGTTTTTATTTCTACTTATAATTTCTAATATTTCGTGTTCTCTATTTTTTTATCACACCACCATATTGATA
>APFE030322426.1:10070-30868 GCA_000404065.3 Pinus taeda
CTTATTTCTGTGACTGCTCCAAGTCCAATATGATTTTTCCTTCCTCTTCAATTTTTGGCAATATTGTTTGAATCGGGATCTTTTGCAACTTTTGAATAAGTGGCCATACTTCTTCATCCTTCTTCAATTCATCCCTTGCTTCGTTTATCCAATCTAGTTTGGATAATAGAAATAGCATAAAAAAATGCTTCCACATCCTCATCCTTTCTTGAGAGTGCATCTGCAACAAAAGTTTGCTTCCATTTTCTATAGATGATGTCAAAGTCATAACCCAACATATTTGTGACACATTTTTTCTATTCTTCTAAAGATAATAGTTGTTCTAAAAAGTATTTAAGACAATCATGATCCATTTTTACCTTGAAGTGTCTTCCCATTCGGTAAGGTGGCCATTTCTTAAGTGCATGTAGTATTGCCAACATTTCCTTCTAATAAATAGCTTGCTTGAGATGTAGCAGTAAAAATACCCAATCACCTACATGAAAAAAATTTTCACTACAATATTGATCTACCTGTTGTTTCGTTCGTTTTTGCACCAAAGTGGTGTTATCGTTTAAAAGTTGGAGAACTTGTTGTTGATGCTCGATATGATCTTTCACTACTTGAACCTTTTTCTTCTTGATATGTCCTTTTATCTTTAGAGTTTGAGGAGTGGTAATTTCTTCCAATCCTTTACAAGATATGGTCGGATTCCTTTCGTGATGCTCGATGTGATATTTCACTTCTTGAACATTTTTCTTCCTGATATGTCCTTCTATCTTAGTAGTTTGAGGAGTGGTAATTCTGACCAATGAATTACAAGATATGGTTGGATTCATTTCTTCTTTCTCGATGTGATCTTTCACTTCTTGACCTTCTTCTTCTTGATATGTCCTTCTACCTTGAGAGTTTGAGGAGTGGTAATTCTTGCCAATGGCTTACAAGATATGGTCTATTTCATTTCTTCTTTTTTTGGAGTTGAGTCTTGGCGTATATCCTCTTATTTTGATGTTTCTTGATCCTTTTCTTCCTCCTCTTCATACTCTATGTAAAATAATTTCTTCTCAGCATACTTATGACCTTTAGTGCATTTGCTATCACAATTGGAACAAAGCCCTTTTTCTCTTTTTTCTTCCAATTCTTTTGGTGTAACCCTTGTAGGTTGTGGAAGGCTAGGAGAAACAACACTTCCATCTTTATAGTTTTGAGGGATAGACTTCCTTGTTGCTGTAATTTTACTTTACACTATGTAACAAAGCCCTTTTACTATTTCCAATTGTTGTGGTGTTGCTCTAAAGAAGGTGTTGCTCTTTGTATCCTCATAATGTGCTATCATTTCCTCCATGAAAATTGACCACGTAACAAGTTGTTTACGACAACAAATCCCTTTATACCATAGAAATTGATCCAGTTCTAAATATGAAAATGAAATACATACCTTTTGTAACAATGGTACACCATGTAGATCAAAATATTGCTCCATCTGAAGTATCCAGTTTACGGGATCCTTGCCATCAAACTTCCTCATCTTGTTTTTTCTTGATTTTAGGAGCTCGATCTTGAAATGACTATAACTCTATACTTTCAAATCTTTAAGTTCTAAAATTGTGAAATAGATTAGCCCTCTATGTCCTGTTTTCAATGCCACCCATCTAATCCAAATTGGATTCTCCAAGGAAGAGTTATGCCAAATCTCCCACAGTGACTTGATTATAGACTAGTTCAGAAGAGCGAACTCGTATGACATGCCACGTGTCCCTGTTTTGACCTTTGGCTCTAAAAAATATATACAAGAAACTACTATCTATCCTCTTTCATTACCTTATTACAAAATTTCAATCTAATGTTTAGAGAGAAAGCTATGACGATTTTCCCTAGGTCACCTATTTGGAATGTAATTCATGTGTCTGCAAAAAGACCAAATTCCTCAGATCATATCTCCGCAAATATAGCATGAAAAGCTCTGAAATTTAGATCCAAGATTCAGTGCGATTTTTTCTTAAATGGGTTTTTTTCTTTAGCTTCTAAAACGTCGCAGAAAAATAAATTTATAGCGAAAATGCCACGATGACTTAGTTGGAGCAGCGAAACCCTAGAATCCAAAGCTCTGATACCAAATGTTAAGAAACCAGCTCACAAAAAGATTGAAAAGATAGATCAACGCCTTAGAATTCAGCCTCTTCGAGATGGAAACATCCTTTACATTACATAAATTAAAAATACTTGGATGATACAAATGAAAATACATCCTTTCTATATATAGGAGTCTAAGGGGTCATAATATAATCAGAGCTGACATAACAATAATAATGTAAGGGCACAATAATAACAATAGTGGGCTTCTATGGGGCACAATAGTAACAATATGGGCACTACATGGGTACATAAATATAATAAAGGGGTTGTACTAATAACAATAACAAGTTACACTAGTAGTATAGGGGCCTAACAAAGGGTCCCTTCCTTAAGTCATGATCCTGGAGGGAGGAAGTGATGTCGAGACACCTGCTGACAACCTTATGGTGTTCCTTTTATCCCTGCTAGGTTTCTACTAAGGTAACGCACAAATGGAAGAAAACTAATGAACAACCAATCTAATCTACACTACTTGTAATGGAAATGCATCTAAAAAGCAAATTAACAATGAAGATATGAAACTACACTATAAATACATATACAAGAAAGAGGAGCCTTGGTCGCTGGGGTTGGTACCTAACCCAAGAGCTTTAGCCCTCTAAGTTATCTCAGTGGTTGCTCAAAATAAAACTCATTCTTATTACCAAAACATCAAATTACATGAATAGAACTTTCACAAGTCTGCAACTCGAAAATAGATTAGAGTTTTACAATAAAAATCTAAATCCTAATGAGGCTCTAGGTCTCTCTATTTATACAACTGAATTCCCCAATGAATTCATTAAAATCATGGATGCTAGACTCTCGAACTTGAGATAAACTTGCTCTTTATCTCTCACTTGTTCGGCTGCCTTCTAATCGTCATGTCTTGGCTGCTCGCACTCTGAGCTGACGTGATGGATGGAGGAGCATTCGAATGGGGGATAAGTAAATGAGGAGGATGTGTCTCCTAAAATCCCTCTCCCTTGTCCCATTCGAGTTTTAACCTTAGTATTTTCAAAAATCCCTTGATTTTCTCCTTCAATCCTGCATTCAATGCATATTAGTCAACTAGGGATAATATCCAACTCTAACTCATCTCATAAACAAAATATAATCAAAAATATGTAATAAGTTGTTTGAAAAATTGGTTTGACTAAGCTAGGAGGTGAGTTAAGACTCATATAATTACCCAATGATGAGGCTCATCACTTCCATCCACAAAAAAATAGTACATCATTGTGTGCACTAACTATTTGGCCAAGTGGGCTAAAAGCAAGGCCATTAAAGTAGAAACAGAAGAAAAAGTGGTTGAATTATTAAGGGAAAATGTATTTTATAAGTTTGGGTAATGTAGAGAATTGGTCATTGATCAAGGCAGTCAATTTACATCTCACATGATTGAAAATTTGTTAATCCAACACAAGATCAAGCACAGAGCACCCACTCCTTACGACCCACAAGCTAATGGGCAAGTGTAGGTAACCAACAGAGCACTAGAAGTCATTCTAACCATGGTGAATAGAAGTGGTAGAAAGGATTGGGAATATATATTAGTTGAGGACACTTGGGCCTACAATACCACCTAAAATACCACCACTGGATTCACTCCTCATGATCTAGTCTATGGGAAGAAAGCCCTGTTGTCCATTGAATTTGAATGCAACATGTTAAGAATGGAAAAACAACTGGATATATATCTCATCAAGATGCAACAAGAAAGATTGCTCCAGCTGAACGGGTTAGATGAATTTAGGATGCAAGCCCTCCTACACAAAGAGGTGACTCAAGTTCAAAGGAAAATTTGGGGTGACAAGAATATAAAGGACAAGTAGTTTGAAGAAGGTGATTGGGATTTGTTGTATGATTCCATGTACAAGTATTTTAAAGGCAAGTTAACGACTAGATGGTTAGGGCCTTATTTCATATAAAGGTGTCATTATAATGGTTCAGTACAAATAAGAACCATCGATGCATAGGTTGTCCCTTTACTTATCAATGGCTACATATTAAAGGTATAGAAGAACCCCTTGTCGAAGCAACAATTCATCAATGACATTAGAAAGATAGTGATGGTGGTGGAGGAAGTCTCATCTTCCACCCCATCAAGTGCCTAAAAAAATAATTTAAATAAATAACGAGACTCAGGTGAAAACCTTTCTGAGGCACCTGATCCCCACTGTTGGGTTGAAAACCTATTGGGACAGCCCAAGTCAGTCTTATTGATCCTAGATCAATATCAAAACAGAGTGTCTCAAACCACTCATACTGATCCTAGATCAAAGGAGGTCATCCTAGCATAGGGAGTGCAGTACATACAATGATGTGTCAACCGATAGTATTCCTATGGTCCCTAACCCCATTTCCCTAATCATTGATCATGATTCCTAGACTGCATTGGTAGGATGCCTCGATAGGAGAACTAATCATCATGTCCACATGAGAACGAATCATGTTGTCCAATAGTCAAAACAAGAGAACCAATCATCCTGGCCCACAGGAGAACTAATCATCATGTTTCATAGTTTCCACAAGAGAACTAATCATCTCGGCCCATAGGAGAACTAATCATCCTGTTCCATAGTCTCCATGGGCTATCACAGGAGACAGTTGAACCTGTCATCCTCTACATAGCACACCACCAGGGGAGGGTGAGTTGCTCTGTGGTCGTATGTTTCTCTAGTAACTACCCCAAGCCCCATAGAGATCCTAGAGCTCAATGCATGTAACATGTAGGACCCTTATAAGAAGGTCTCTCAATGAATCCAAGTCATTCGGGAATTTCATAGATTTCACTTTTTCCCGGGGCTTTGACAAAATGTCTGTGACCTGTACATCAGTCTCAATATGATGGAGCCTCATTGCAAATCGACTTACCATATCCCAGATAAGGCAGTATTTGATGTCTCTTTGCTGGAGCAATCATCAAATACAAGACTCCTCAATAATCAAATCCCCCCTCTAGTTGTCACAAAGAATCACATTGGTATTCATCATGTGTACGAAAAACTCACTTAAGAGGTTCTGCAAGTAGGCACCTTCACATGAGACCATACTCATTGCTATGTATTAAGTCTTGGTGGTGCTTATAGCAAATGACTTTTGCTTTCTGCTCATCCATGATTTCGAAGTATAATCTAAAGAAAACTAGCACTAAGAAGTGCTCTAGTGATCCTCCACACTGCCTACCTAGTCAGCATTCAAATAATCATGCAGCTTCATATTTCCAGTAGTGTATCTCAATCCATAAGAGATTGTTCCCCAAAGATATCTTAGAAGATTCTTACCACCAATCCAGTGAGGCTCAACCAAATATGAGCCCGCCATGCTAACTACAAAACATATGTCTGGAACGAAGTTCACCAATAACATCAATTCAAATGAGTTTATGGAACTCATTTGGCAAATCTGGTCTGACATCATCACCATATAAATTCTGAAAGTTAAGATCCTCGAGGTAGTCACGGGCTTGTAGTTTACCATTGCACATCCAGAATCCAACTCCCTCTTACTTCTACAAGTGAGAAGGTGTCCACCTGTCAGAAATATGTTGTCCTAAGAAGGTACCAGTATGAGTGGTCTATCATCCACAACGTTTGAGTAATGGTTTGGATCGGTTTCACTCCTAGTGAATCTTAGCTTCATCAAACAACTACCAATCCTCTCATACAATGCCTAAGGTGTTTTGATTCAAGCCATAGATGGCTTTCTTGCACCTATATACATGAGATTCCTAATCATGAATCTCAAACTCCTCGGGTTGTTCCAAACCTGTGGACCTGCTACATGAGGGGAATGGTCCCCTTGTGAGATTTTCCTTCGATACATCTCAGACATGTACCTTCATGCTCCTTTTGAATTCAGGCATCCCTATCATCATCTGACTCACATCGGGTAGGGCACCATAGGTAGACCTCCAGTGTTATAGATGCAATATATGAATTGACATGATCCCTAATGGACCATCCTGCAACTTGATACAAATTTCCAACCCTGAAACCATGAGAAAAATCATCTTTAAAAATTCTATTTTTTAACACGTACCTGTGCATTGATGAATGCCACCCTAAGACCTTTGAATTCCATTTCTGGGATGGACACCATGTTCTTCTTGCAATTAGGTACATAAAACAGATTCTTATAAATTAATAGAGTTACCCTCATTCAATTGAGGGGTAACATTGCATACACCCTTTCCGGGATAGGTGGCATCAACTCCAAGTATAATCCCACAGTTGTTTCCATCCGTACCAAATTCGAAAGAGCACCCTTCTATCTGATGAGGTGCCTTGAAGCACTATGATCAATATTCCAGATTCCCAAAGAATCTGAAGGAGAGGGCCAATATAAGATAACTCTTCTTTATCTTATCAGAAATAACATTTGATTTTTCATGCATGGGGTTCCTTGCTTTCTCTAAAGAGTCGAACATCTCCTTGATGACCTGCATTACCTGTCATCCCTCTAAACATTGAATATGTCCCTGGAATGATCACTATCTTCATCAATAGATTTGTATTTTCCATTCAGACACTCCTTCACATAATGGCTAAACTTATTGCAACAAAGGCATCTCCCTTTCCTTCCACCCTTAGATCTGGACTTCCCAATGAAATGATCTTTAGGTATGCCATCAGAAACTTCTGTGGCACCATTCTGATAATATTCTCTTCTTTGACGTCACCTTCGGTGAATTTGAAGAGGAATGAGGAATCCACTGATTCTTTTGTCCTTTCCCAACTATCTTCAGTGATTACTCTTCCACTCTTGCTTGGGCATTGTGTTCACCTCAACTCCAATACCATGTTAAGTTTAGGTATGTTCTATGGTTAGAGAAATTTATCATAGTTAGCTCAATATATTTTCTAGATTATCAATCACATCAACATTAAAGTAAATTTCAAATAGAACATAAACATAAATCACAGAAGGCAGGCCAAGGCAAGAGGACAAGATGTGGCACTAGTCAGGGACAAACCCCAATGTGGGGAAACCCTTCAACAATTCTTATTATATTTTCTTCAATAGTTCAGCACAGAGAGAGAGAGAGAGATCATACATTTACAATAGCAGTCAACACTTTGACTTATATAGATAAGAGCATAGATCATCCCTAAGAAGATGATACATGAGATTAGTTGAACACATGCTGCTTCAACTAATTCTCCAAGGTGACTCCTTCAACTATCATGGTGTTGCATGCTACAACATGTTGCACCCATCATCACAATGCTGGACCTCGTCATGCTTCATTAATCATGATTGTACCCATCAATGCACTTTATCCAGGTGGATTGATCCAAAATGAATCTTAAACCTCTAAAATCTTCATATATTGGGAACATAGTATCAAAGAAAAAACACTAAGGAGTGGCGTAAAACATGGATTACAAGGAAAATATTTAAGGAATGATGGAAACCTAAGTGAAGAGGAAAATGATGTTGCATTGAATCAAAGCCATTGGATCTACCAAATCAACAATAGGGATTGAATCGGTAGGATAGGATCAGCAGATCGGGTACGCACAGTCCATGCAATATGGAAAGAACCCTGGGCCGTTATATATTGTAATATGCCAATGCGGCCAATAGTGATATGGCGATATCGGTGATTGGCAATATTGGCAATTGGCGATCAGCGATATCGGTAATCAGTGATCCTTGATACAAGGGTCACTGAAACAACAATATTCCGATTGCGATATAGTGATGGGACCAATATCGATACATCGATATCAACAATTGGCAATGTTGATCACATCACAACATACAAACGGTTGTGGACCATGAATGTTGGCACTGCGATATGTGACTTGTGATAAAGCACAAACCCAAAAGGGAAATAGGGCAGACTTGATATAATTTTAGTTTTGGCTTTAAAGCTTTGCGGTTGGATTTTTTAGTGTTTCCGTGTATTATTGTTTCAAACAAAAAAGGGCTTTTTTCAAGGTTTTGTTGTGAAGAAAGGTCAGATGGTTAGATTCATTGCGCCCACTGATCCTTTTGTTTGAGGATCTTCTATTATAAACAAAAAAATTCCCTGCTTTAAGCATCCTTGTAACAAAAAAGTTATAAAACAGGATGAACGTAGAAAAGTGTAGGAGGAGAGGGCAGTGCATGCAGTTGGAGGAAGAAACTTATAGGAGGGGAGAAAGTTCATTTTGTTAGAATTTAACAAATTTTAGCTTGTTTCAGCCCTTCTTGACACCACGAATGAAATGGTGCTATTCGTTTCTCCATTTGAGTTATGCATTTTTTGGCTATTTTTCACTATGGAGGTATAAGAATCCTTTTTGTAACTGATACTTGTACTCCGTTTTTTCATGCCACTTAATGAATGGAGGCCTCCCCATTGATCGAGCAGGGCCCAGAGATGTAGTCCAAGATGGACAATCTCTATTATCAATTCTTGTTGTCTTCTTTCATTCTTTATGTGCTTCTCCTCTTTCCTCATTTGTACATTAACTTTTTTCTTTTAAACTACAATTTATGCATGTAATTATTTAATACTTCTATGGGCAAAATATCTTGGATCAAGTGGTATCATAGTAGGTCTTTTTAGATGTGAATTGCATGTTTGTATGCTAATAAGAAAAAATCTATGAAGAGGTGAAGGGAAACTAAAGTCTTTCAATCCCGAATCGTGGTGTGCACATAGGGAGAGACATGGCAGATGAAGAGGCTCATCTTGAAGAGGAGCGCAATTTCCATAAAACCTTCTTTCAATGGCAAAGAATGTCAATTAGTTGCTTTCAAGGCTTTAGAAATCAAAAGAAAGAAAACTAGAAGAAGAAGGTACAACGCATGGAGATGGTGGACAAGAACCTCCTCATTCTCCTTCCACAAGTGAAAGTTCTTCGTCCTCTCATCACCATAATCATAGAAATTAAAGTGATGCATCTAAGAAACTTTTTCTTAAATTAGATGTCAAATTTGATCTTCCCATGTTTAATGGTGAAAGTGATGCAAGAAATCTTAACCATTGGACTAGGCGGATTGAAATCTATTGCAGGATTCAGCAGATCAATGAGGACGAGGAAAAGATTCAGCTGGCCTCTCTTCGGCTAAGTAGCACCACTCTCGTTTGGTGGGAGAGAAAATTGCAAAGCAGGAAGAATGCGTTAACCATTTCTCATCATGGCCTAATTTCATTTATGCATTAAAGGAATAATTTTATCCCTTGGGTTACAAGAAAAAAGCATTAATGAATTGGCAGTATTTAAGGCAAGGCAAAGGTTAGGATATTCAATGTTTTATAGAGAAGTTTAGAAAGCAAGCACTTAATTTGGGTATTGCACTTGATTCACCTGAAGTAGTAACAAAGTATATTGGATCATTACATAGTTACATTAGGCATTCATTATTGTTGTTTGAACCAACCACCATTGACTCAGCCAGCGTAAAGGCCATTCATCTTGAGAATAGTTGTAGAAATGAAAGAGATGATCATTTCAAGAAACCACCTTTCAAACCTCCCAATGGAAAACCTAAAGAGAAATCAATGCCAGCCTTGTAAGTGTAGGACAAATGAAAAGGTTGGTGAATTCCAGTAAGGGTTGCATGCTTATGGTTGTAAGGGGAAAAGAGGCAGAATTAGCCGATGCTTTCCAGGGTTGTGATCAGGAACATTAAAAGGAATTATGTGAGCTAATTTCTAACTATGATGAGATGTTTCAAGAATCAAAGGGATAACCTCTAAAGAGGGAAATCCAACATGACATCCATTTGCAGCATGACACTTGGCATGTATAGGATTTCGACCATTGAGATGGAGGAAATGAAAAAACAGGTCTAGGAATTACTTGACCAAGGGGTCATTAGACCGAGCACTTCTCCATGTGGCTCACTGATTGTCTTAGTGCCAAAGAAATATGGCACATGGAGGATGTGCGTGGATTATCGAGAAGTAAACAAAATCACAGTGAAAAATCATTACCCTCTTCCACGCATTGATGACTTATTATATCAATTAACGAATGCTATTTATTTCACCAAATTGGATTTCTGTAGTGGTTATCACTAGGTCGAAATTGCAGAGCAAGATGTGTGGAAAACTACCTTCAAAACCAAACATGGGTTGTTCGAATGGATGGTGATACCATTTGGAGTTTGCAATGCTCCAGCCACTTTCATGAGGGTCATGAATGATATCTTTAGGCCTTTCAGTGATGAATTTGTTCTTGTATATCTAGACGATATCCTTGTCTTTAGTAAAAGTTGGAACAAACATGTATGTCATGTGAAGAAAGTGTTTGATGTATTGAAAAAAGGAAAACTCTACATAAAATTCTCAGTGTGAGTTTGGGAAAACCTCTTTGGTTTACCTAGGTCATATTGTTGGTCATGGTCAGTTAAAAATTGGTCCTTCTAAAGTTGAAGCAATTATAAATTGGCCTAAGCCTACTAGTATAACCAAGGTCTGCAGCTTTTTAGGTGCAGTCTAGTATTGGAGGAAATTTATTGCCAATTTCTCTGTTATTGCAGCACTTTTGTACACATTGACAAGTGTGAAACAGGTCTTTCAATGGGGATGGAAACAACAAAATTCCTTCGAAACATTGAAGGAAAAGATCAGCAACATAACAGTCTTAGCCTTACCAGATCTGCAACAGCCATTTGAGATTGAAATAGATGCCAATGGATATGCCACGGGAGCTATATTGATGCAGCAAAAGAAGCCAATACGTTACCATTCCGAGAATTTCTCTTAGGAAGTCATAAATTATCCCACTTATGACAAGGAGCTTTATGCCTTGGTTCAAAGTGTGAAAAATTGGAAAAAATACCTAATCGGCAAGTAGGCCATCATATATACAGATCATCAGCCCTTGCAGTACCTTCAATCACAAACCAAGTTGCAGCAATCTCTTTGTTTCAGGTGGATGGGTTTTCTTAAATAGTTTCATCTAGTAATAAAGTATAGGAAGGGCACTAGCAACAGAGTGGCCGATATGTTATCTCACCCTCCTATTTCTTCTTCCATTATTTTGCATAATTCTTCGTTATCTTTTGAGAGTTATGTGGAACAATTGCCAATGATGATAACTTTAAGGATATTTATGCAAAGCTAACCCATGGTTCATAGTTGGACAGCTATCACTTGCAGGGGAAAATGCTATATCACCTTGGAAAATTGTGCATACCCACAGGAGAAAGGGTACAAGTAATCTGGGAGGCCCACACCTCCCATGTGTCTGGTCATTTTGGTATTGAAAAAACTTTGTGTTGTGTACAAAGATTTTGTTTTTGGCCTCATATGAAGAACATTGTGACTCACTATGTAAAGGGTTGTGTGATGTGTTTTGTTTCAAAGCCCTCTAATAGAAAGCTTGGGCTCTACACACCACTCCCTATTCTGATTTGTCCATGGGAAACTGTGTCGATGGATTTTGTAGGAGGTTTCCCTTTGTCTAGAAAAAGTCACGACTATTTGTATGTCTTCATTGATCATTTTAGTAAGATGTGTATTTTAATGCCTCGTAAAAACAAAATCACTACAAAGCAGACTGCTCATCTTTTCTTTTAGCATGTTTGGGTCCATTTTGGGTTGTCCACGTTAATTGTGTTAGATACGAACTCGCACTTTCTTAGAGAGTTTTGGACTAGCTTGTGGAAGACGATGGAAACCAAGTTGAAAAGAAGCCCAACATTTCATCGACAGACTGGCAGATGACAAAGGTTGTCAGTTGCACCATGGTACATTTCTTGCGAGGATATTGTGGGAAACATCGTAAGATGTGGGATGAGCATCTTCTGTATGTGCAACATTCCTACAATAGAGTAGTGCACTCATCTATGAGGCATTCACCATTTGAGACATGTTTTGGTTACCTACCCAAGGACGCTTTTGACACGGTCTTTGGAAGGGAAGATGACTCCAGTGGATGTAATGACAGGACAAAGCATAGCAATTCATCTAGTAGATCTAGTTGATTCACCAAGCAGTACAAGAGTAGTTGAAGAAAAGTCAAGCTCGTTACAAGGCTCGATGTGACAAATACAGAGTTGACCATCAATTTCAATGAGGTGACAAATTGTGGTTCCATATCATCAAGGACATGATGAAGGGAGAAAGGAAAATTTTGCGACCAATCTAGTATGTTCCATTCACCATTCTGGAGAAGATTGGAAACAATGCCATTCATCTCGATTTGCCAATATATATGTAGATGTACTCTGTAGTGAATGTGGACAACTTTAAGCTATATGCACCACCATTGATTATGGACACCGAGCAGGTGGGCATAGTTCCTATAGTTGATGATTTTGCACCAGAGTATCTTGATTAGTTAATTGAAGAAATCATCCTTAACTAAAGGACTAGGACTTCACGATGGGGAGATGTGGAATACCTTTTTGTTGGTTTCAAGGGGATTCACCCTAGCAAGGCAAAATGGCTGGAGAAGGAAAGAGTGAGGGAACAATTCCCTCACTTGCCAATTGACTGATAAAACTTTTGGCGGTCCAAAAGCTCATCAATTGGGACGATTAATGCAGGTGGATTGATCTAAAATGGATCCCAAACCTCCAAAATCTTCATATACAAGAAACAATATCAAAGAAGAAACACTAAGAAGTGGTATAAAACAGAGATCCCAAGGAAATACATTAAGGAATAATGGAAACCCAAGTGAAGAGGAAAATGATGTTGCATTGAATTAGAGCCATTGTATCTGCTAGATCAATGGTTGGGATTGAATCGGCGGGATCGGATCGGTGGATCAGGTCGGCACAATCCATGGCATATGGGAAGACCCCGAGCCATTATGTATTGTGATATGCTGATGGGGCCGATAGTGATATGCTGATATCGGTAATTGGCAATCGGTGATATTGGCAATCCACGATCAATGATCAGTGATCCCTGATACAAGAGCCGTTGTGACAGTGATATTGTGATTGCGATATAGTGATGGGGTCGATAGCAATCCGCTGATATCAGTGATCGACAATCAGTGGTGTTGATCACATCACAACATATAAAGGGATGTGGACCATGAACGTTGGCACTATGATATGTGACTTGCGATAAAGCACAGGCCCAAAAGTGAAATAGGGCAGACTTAATATAATTTGAGTCCCAGCTTTAAAGCTTTGCGGTCAGATTTTTAGTGTTTCCGTGTATTGTTGTTTTAAATGAAAAACAATCATTTTTGGGGTTTTGTTGTGAAGAAAGGTTAGATGCTTGGATTCATTGTGCCTGTCGATCCTTTTGTTCGAACAACTTCTATTATAAACAAATAGATTCCCCACTTTAAGCACCCTGGTAACAAAAAATGTTATAAAACATGATGAACGTAGAAAAGTGCAGGAGGAGAGGGCAGTACATGCAGTTCAAGGCAAGAACTTGCAGGAGTGGCAAAGTTCATTTGGTATGAATTTGAAAAATTTTAGATGGTTTCACCCCTTTGCGATGCCACAAACACAATGGTGTTATCTGTTTCTGTTGTGTGTGGAGCATGATTGTTTAGAGGTCTTTGTTTCAGCCAGATGTATACCCAAGAAGTTTTGTACACCCCTCCACGCGGGGGGTGTGGGGGGAGGACTTGTTCCCCCCACGAGAGTCCAGGGGGGCCGATCCCCACCGGCTTGGGGGGTCCGGGGGCTCGGGGGCAACGCCCCCGAAGCTAAAACAGATGTAAATTTTCCTTGTAAATGTATAGTAATTCTAGTCAATCTGGGGCCGTTCATTAGGCGGATGATCTGATGGTAGAACTTATGTTTAGTTTAGGTTTTTTGCCTAAGAGGCAACCCCTCTCTTTGTATGAGGGCATTGTACTTGAGGCTCTGGAGATAGATGTGTAGTCAGTGTGAGTGAGAAACAGAGAGGTGAGAATGTGAGAGAAAATAGAGGATATTACAGCGGATTTGTTGTAGGTTGTGTTCTCTTCATTTTGCTGGATAATAGAAAGGAAGGACTGGCTGTTCGAGGTGGACGTAGCCCAAACTGGGTGAACCACGTATATCTGTGTCTCTCTTGTTTTGTGCATTTTCTGTGTTTATATTTTTGCAATATTTTGTGTGTTCCATTGCTCCGTAATATTTAATATTCTAACAGTTTCTCAATCTGGGTTCCGCATTTTTCGACCATTTTTTAGTATGGAGGTATATGACTCCTTTTTGTAACTAATGATTGTACTCTTCTTTTTCATGTCACTTAATGAATGAAGACCTCCCCATTGATTGAGCAGGGACCAAAGACGTAGTCCAAGATGACCAAACTCTGTTATCAAGTCTTGTTGTCTTCTTTCATGCTTTATGTGTTTCTCCTCTTTTCTCATGTGTACATTAACTTTTCTCAGTTAAACAACAGCGTGTGCATGTAATTCATTAACACATATATATGGAAAATATCTTGGATCAGTACTACATTATGTGCCATTGTTGCATGATGTTTCGATACTAACCTATGTGCTAGCTGCAACTTGTTTGCTTGTTGTCCCTTGCTTGCTTGTTGTCCCTAGCATTCTTGTTGTCCTTAGCCTACTTGTTGTCCTTAGCATGCTTGTTGTTTCATGCTAGTTGTCCCTTGCATGCTAGCTGTAACAATACATGCTTGTTGTACTAAGTATCATACAATTGTCCCAATGTTAGTTAGTTATCAATTGCATGTAGCTCTCCTTCAGAAACAGATGCTCCAGCTGCTCTGGCAGTTCCCGACAATTCTGGTAGTTCAGGCAGTTCCCAATACTTTTGGCGGTTCTGGTTGTTCCCAATAGTTTCAGCTATTCCCAGCAGTTCCTGACAGTTCTGGTAGTTCCAACTGTTTTAGCTGTTCCCAGAAGTTTCATCTTCTACCCTCTGCATCATCTTTCCTAGCTATTTAGGCAATTTCGGCTATTCTACCTTGTTTCCTCTATGTCAGCTTTCTCGATTGTTCTCGCAGTTCTGACAGTTCCTGACAATTCCAGTTTTTCCAGCAGTTGTGGCTGTTCCTGGTAGTTCCCGACAGTTCTGGTAGTTCCAGTAGTTCTGGTAGTTACTGATAGTTCCTAGTAGTTCCAATAGCTCTGGCAGTTCCAAGAATTCCATTTGTGTCAAAAGTTCCAGCTATTCCCAGCAGTTCCTGCAGTTCTCGATAGTTCTGAGAGTTTTGGCAGTTCCCTACAGTTCTGGAAGTTCTAACAGTTCTTGATAGTTCCAACAGTTCTAGTAGTTCCCCACAATTCCTATAATTCCATGCATTTCCAATTGTTTGTGGTAGTTTCGGCTTCTGCACTCTGCGATTACTGCAGCATTATCCCTTAAGATCTCTCCTCCTACTAAAACCGAAATACAAGTAGAGAGGAAAAGATCCCAAGTGCATTGAAATGACTCTCAAGTCATCTCCTTTTATACTAAAACTTTGAGCACGTGTGGGGTTTATTTAGTTGTTGGTTGACCTTGATGAATTGTATTATAACACAAATAAGTTCATAACTTCATGAATACTTATCGAAATTGGATGATCCTTAGATCAATCCTACACCAGTCGATGAGAGGGATCTAAGAAAAATATTAGCTTCCATAAATAAGATGTCCCACATTGAGTTTGGCCCTAGTTGCCAATTTTAGCACCTTAACATCATCGATGAATCATGAGGAGGCAAGATCTACATAGATGAAAAGTGTAATGAAAAGAGAAAATGCATAACCCCTCATGATTGGAGCTAAACAATCTAATCCAATGGTTGTCATTAGCACCCAAAACCTCATTGTAAATGATCTTAAGCTTGCACCTAGGTACATTGCTGCAAAAGAACAAGCTGTCATGCACTTTGAAGACATGTTCATATTGCTAGGATATGGAAGTATGTAAGCTTACCAAAGGAGGTGGAATACCTTGGGTGACAACCTAAAAATCAGAGAATACCATTCTTCTCAGAGAATACCATTCTCCTCAGAGAATGAGAGAGGCACTAAATAGAACACCCATGTATAAGTAGGCTCTACAAATACTGGAAGCCAATTGAACTGGGTTGAGACTCAGTCCACCAATGCTTTTAGGAATGTTGTAAGCGAGGAGAGAAGAAGAAGAAAGAAAGCAATAGGAATAAATAGAGAGGAAGACTGGTTTTTATTCACAGGAAGAGGAAACTACAGCAGAAGCATGGGATGTCATGGAGGCCACCAGAGCAATGAAGAACATGGATATATATTAAGTTAATCAGAGGATGAGAAACACTTTTAGTAGGGGGTGATGATAAGCCTCATCATTGGGCAACTATATGGACCTTAATACACCTATAAGCATACTAGAATCAACTCTCCTCATAATTTCTTACATGTTTTAATTATATTTTTCTTAATGAGATGAGTAAAAGTAAAATGTTATGTCTATTAAGGAAATGTAGATTGGTTACAAGTTTTTCAAGAAAAACATGGAAATTTTTGCTAATTAAGGTGAAGGAACTTGAATGAGACAAGAAGGAGGGATTATAGGAGATGGATCTTCCTCATTAAATCCTCACTCATTCAAATATCACTCAAATCAAATCACACTAGCTCAGAGTTGCAAGTAGTCGAGTCCTAGAGATCATGGGTAGCCAAGCTAGTGGCAATTAAGAACTAGTTCATCTTGAGTTTCATAGCCAAGCCTCCCTAGATTTAAGGAAGTTGTTGGATACTTCATTTGTATAAATAAGGAAGCCTAGAGAGTCATTAGGATTTAGATTTTTTATGTAAGAGCACCAAATATTGTTGAATTGAGGCCTCTGTGATCCATATCAAGTTTATGATAAACAAATTCAGCGTAAATCACATGATAATACATTTGCCATTTTTTTTTAAAAACATAATAACATCTATATGGCCATGGCATCTCACATTTGTATTTTTACCCTATTTATGTTTAGTGAGGTATTGTGTGATTTGGGTGGGGAATTGAGCAGTGACATCATATCAAGGAGTGCCTTAACAAGTGTCTTAACTGAGTACCCGATCACTATATATCCAAGACCCCATGGATAAATTTATTATCATGTGATTTATGCCGAAAATGTTTCTCTCATATGCACTAAGTATTTTCAAGTAAAAGGATTGTAGCAAAACATTGTAATGTAATTTTTGTTATGATAATGAGAATGAGAATTCCCTTGATCCAGCAATGAGTTTACTCAGAGGGCTGAAGCTATTAGGTTAGGGCCTAACCATAGAAGTAGAAGTTCCTCTTATTGTACTTGTATACTGAGGTCATTTCATAGATTAATTGTTGAATTGATTTTGACATTATTCCATTGCATGTACTAGTGAGTTTGATTAGTTTGCTTCCATTTGTGTGTAGCTTTAGTAGTAGCTTTAGAGAGATAAAAGAATACCAAAAAGGCTGATAGCAGGTGGATTTGACTTCATTCCTTCCTTTAGGGCCCACGGCTTGAGGAAAAACTACTATTCAGCCCCAAAAAGATAGAATTGTGATTTCTTATGGAAATTAGGTTTTTCTACTAATTAGACCAGCGCCTTTTCAGCTTTTAAGAATAGGTTTCATTTGTTATTTCTGGTATCTCCATATTTGTATTATATCTTATGGTGTTTCACAATATTCTGCAAGTATTTCCATGCATGAACTATGCAACTAAATAATGGAATTATGTTTTCTTATGTTGATTGGAAATCTTTCTTGTCTGACATGATCCATGGGTGAATTCCAATGATATATGTATCATAGGAGTTTCAATAGTATAAGAATTTCTCACGTCAACAGCCCCAACCTAACTTCATTCATCCATGATCACCAACAAACACTAAGTCCATCAACCAATTCATGTTTATTGATCAAATCCAACCATCTCACAAACTTTGGTTTGAGCTCTAAGGAATTCCTAACCACTCCCTTGCTTTATTTCTTCCATAATTCACCTTCTCTAATCCTTATACCACCTTCCAAACCCCTCCATGTGCTTGTGGTAGGAGCATTAGGACATGTTGTAGGATGACCTGTAGTGGCTTTTTTTTTAGGCCAATTTGAGGAAAATGCATCTAGAAAGTTAGCAGAAGACCCCTTTTTGCCTGCTAAGCTATCTAACCCTTCACAACCATCTCTAACGCACCTCCCATACCACCAAGAAGATTTAGCACTCACATTTTCACAAAAAAAGAAAGAAAGGAAAAACAGATTTATTATGTTCATTCATATGCACAACAGTAAAGTATTGATTATCTCACATTGTATGCCTAGGATAGTTAGGATTACATGCATGTTAGCTTAGAATTATTCTGAAGCAATATCTCTTCAAAAATAGTTAGATGAGTGGTGTGTTTAAAGCATTTATACCATTCTTTCATTACTGTAGTAGACAATGTTTCAATTCTCTCAATTAGGGTAAAATTCCCCTTTCTTGATTGGTAATAAAACTTCTTCTAAATCAATAGAAGGCTGATTTGAGAAACCCTAGTGATCTATCACCATCTCAAAAGTGAAAAAGAGTGGATGCATTTCATATTCTTCTATATACAACACTACCACCTCCAATTTTGTACAAACCCTGGGTTGATAAAGTAAAGTTGGTATCCCCAGGAGTTGCAACAGTCTTGCTACAATATCCGTGGTCATCACAAGGGTTGAACCATGCTCTAGTATTGTCGTGCTACACCCTCCTCCCACACATACCCAAGGTAACTGGTCCACCAGGGTAAATATGATAAAGAGTTACATAATTTGTGATTCAACTCCCTAAGTGTAGTTAAGGAAGTTGAATCAACAAGCCAAAACAAAACTCACCTTCCTCAAGTGCTACAAGACCTCTAAGGCCTAAAAAACCACTCCAAGTGGCCAAACCCTGAGCTAACCTTATTTTTAACTAAAATGACCACTATTCAGTCCCATAACACACCCCCAATATGACTGTAACCCTCCATTCACTCCCACAATAAGACCTCAATACAACTATAAACTTTTTCACTCATTTCTATACTATCAACTATGAGATTTAAGACACCTTTTCAAGCCAGTCTCCGGACTACTGCTCAGAACTTCATGAAACTCTCAGGAAGAAAAATGACTCAGGAACAAATCCTTTCACATAAAAATTAGAAAATAAATTGACTATACCATGCACGTCCATGATAGAAGTTTCATCAAACAAATCATGAACATGTAGTCTATAGGTCATAATTACATATTTGATTATATGAGTCTCATACTTATTTAGGAATCATAAATAGGGTTTGATACCCTCTCATAATCATTGCATTATAATATAATATGTCATTTGTTCATTAACATTTCATTTACTATCTGAAACATGACGAGATCCATAACAAAATATGTCTTAAACCATGCTTATAACCAACGTATAACTAGATAAATATCAATGATGGAATAACCATTAAAGCCAAATAATAACAAGTACATTTACAGATAATACACAAGAGGAAAAGAGCTCTTATCAAGATATACAAATCCAACCAAGTAAAGAACTTCCAGTGCCATGTACCACCCAACCATAGATTGGGTTGAACCAAATATTCCTTTTAGCCAATTACCCCTGTGTCATATTCCAAACCTGAATGTGAGACTCGCAACCAAAAAAGACCATGCTTCTGAGGTTGTACGACATATCCCACTAGAACTGGTCAAAGAATTCTAGACCTAAAGAAAGAACCTATGCAACTAGGATTTATTATATATCCCACTAGATACTGGTCAACATTCTTAGGCCCAAATAGGAAACATACATTGGCAGGCTTTATGACAATCCCACTATTACCAGTATAGGGATATCTATGTCCTAAACAAGCATGGATGCCTCTAGATATCTTCACCTGAACTGTGCTAAATTTTCTTCTCTCCACCCTTACGAGTCACCGCATAACCCACCTTTATCGTTCAAGGGATTTATAGGCCATTGGTAATTTTCTTGAGACAACCTCACTCAGTTTTGAAACCATCTGAAAATCTAGCTCAACCAAACAAGAGAAGCCCATCACACCATGTCTATCTAGAAATGCCAGGACAAGATCAAAAACCATTGTTACACCTACAAAAACCCATGCAAATGACAATAATTGAACTAGATCCACACATTCATATACCATGCATGTCAAAACTAGCAAGGATATCATACATGCAACTCAATTTCTATAAGTAGTCTTCCTACAGCAGCATGATCCAACTCCTCCTTGCTTGATATTCTCTTTCCTTTTCGCAATGCTAGATTGCTCCAAGATTTCTCTAAATGTTCAAGAGTGAGAGAGAGAGAGAATAAAGGGAGAGCTCCAACATGAAATTCACAAAAAGTTGTGAACTGATCCTCATAATCCTTTTTATCAATGGGGACTCTATTTTTTTCAATTTCCATTATACATCCTTCATTTTCATCCTCAAATGCATCCTATGACCATTCACCTTCCTTTTCTTCTAATTTCCATTATTTTCATAAATAAAAATGTCTGTTAATTCCTCTTTCCTTTTAAAATCATTTGTCATTTCTTTTGGAAATTCCCCCCTTAGCCATGATAACAAAATGAACACCCACTATGATGTTTTTCCCAACATTCACCTTGGAATGTGTCCCATGACCTTGGTCTTATTTTACTTTTATTAACTTTATTAGATAGATTTTTAAGTTAGGGCTATTACAACTTGACATTTGAGTAAACCTATAAGGAAATAAGCCAAAAATACAATAGAAAACTAATTTACCTTCTCTTTATTTAAAAACTCATAGAAAACTAATTTACCTTCTCTTTATTTAAAAACTCATAGATTTTTATTATTTTAACTA
>APFE030322426.1:31420-82553 GCA_000404065.3 Pinus taeda
AACCAATAATCATTGGTATTTAAAATTGCATTGTACCTATAGCAAGTAGCATTTCAAATCACATTAAATAGTACACATAATATGCCATTATTACATCTAAAATGTACTTTGTGATATAAGTAGGTTTAGATGTGTCTAAAATGCGAACAATCAATCTTGTTCATGTAGTTTTTGCACACTTTAAATTTTTAATTAAAAAAATGAAAATTTTCATTTTTTTGATAATGCATTTAGTTGCTACATAATTTATAAGGGAGGAATCAACCATATTTATTCAGGCAGGTGAATTTTTCTTTCTAATATTGATATATTTTTTTTAATTTTTTAAATGATTTCCTTTGTTTGTAAGTATTTTTATCTAACATATAGTTATCAATAATGGAGATATTTCAAATTTTATGTTAGGTTATTTATGATATCACTGCACAAAAAGAATTTCCTACATAAAAAAATGAAAAAATTTAACCCATCTATTTGAAGAGACATTCTAGTTTTTATTTAAGATCAAGTCAGTTATCTACATTTTCACTATAGGAAAGTACGTAGAAAGCTCATGTTGGAATGGTTTTAAATAAAAGAGGTCATGAATTTAAAATTTATGTAAATGGTGTTGTGTGTCTCATTAATGTGGCCGTATTTTAGAAAAGGTTACGTTATGTCTTCGATATGAGATTATTGCAATGGTTTGTTTTTTTAAAATTAGATTTTTAGTTTAAAAAAAAAAAAAAATTGAGATGAAAAATTCAACTTTGTTATGATATAATTAGTTTGATAGGACTTCCTATTGAATCACTTCCATTGTCAACACTTTCTTTCTCCTATTGACATCTATCAAGCATCACTCGATCATATATTCATTTTGGTTGTTTTTTTTCCTAGACTGTTCACTTGTTTTTTCTGAAGATTACCTTGTTCAAATTCTTTTCTCAGTTACAGAGTCCTAGTGTATTGGAAATAATAGCTATTTATGGCTTTGTTTGTATCTTTCTTATTTTAACTATCTCGGAATCAAATTTATATAAAACATTCAGATTTAGTCCGATGAAATAAATCTGGAATAAATAACCTATTTTTCTTGGAGGTCTACTGTGGTCACTACAACTTACAATTCAACCTTCACATCTGTGTATTCAAAATGGCATCACATTACAAAATATAGAAATAACTAAAAATAGTTGCAGAAAATTCTCCTATTGACATCTATCAAGCATCCCTCGATCATATATTCATTTTAGTTGTTTTCTTCCTGGACTGTTCGCTTGTTTTTTATGAAGATTACCTCCTGTTCAAATGCTTTTATCAATTACAGAGTCCTACCATATTGGAAATAATAGCTATTTACGGATATATCTGTATCTTTCCTATTTTAACTATCTCAGAATCAAATTTATATGAAAAATTATGATTTAGTTCGATGAAAGAAATTTGGAATAAATAACCTAACGACATGGACTTTCCTATCTCCACTCAACATATAGAGTATTACGCCATGGACTTTCCTTTCCTATTTAGACTCAATGGAGATAGGAAAGTCCATGAATAGTAGGAAAGATGGAATTTTCAGCATGAAGGGCAGGAAAGTCGAAGAGAAACTCCTTGGGGCCTTACAAGACTTCACCAGTTGAGAAAACTGGGATGAATTTTTCAAACTTCGCTCAGACGAGCCCTGCGAATGGTATGGTGACTGGAGGAATCTTGTGAAGCCCATAGTTGAACACTGCAACCTCATTCCCTCAAAAGAAAAATTGGTGGATATCTTGGTTCTGGGTTGTGGGAACTCAGAGCTATCAGAGAAGCTATATGATGCAGGGTTTAAGCGCATAACAAATACTTACTTCTCTAAAGTGGTCATTGGGAATATGCTTTGAAAGCACCTTCGTGCCCATCCTCGCATGCACTGGAGAGTTATGGATATGACTAACATGGAGGTTTTTAACTTACCCTTTTTCAATTCTTTATTTTGTAGCTATGATCTTTTTATGAATTCTAATGGTTTTGTATGGCATTGGTGTGAATCGAAATCGAGGTAAATTTACAATATATTAATTTGCTTACATCCACTACCGCTGTAAGAGTTTTGGTCTGAGTATTATGTTATTGTGTAGCAATGGGGCCCTATATGAAATTTAAATTGAACTCTGTTATGCTTGCCAATGATGTCACCACTTCCCGTAGTGTCTACTTTTGGAACAGTGGGAATATTAAGTTACTTTGGCACCACTAAACAACTTTTTCCTGGTAAATGTGATGTGGAAGATAATCACCAAGATCCCACTATTTATAGTTGTGTTTACAAAAGTTGAAATAAATTACTATCTTACTAGCCAAACAGAGCAATGCCAAAATAACATTACCCTCAGTACCTTCCCTTTGAAATAATAAGAATGGAAATGGTCTGGACAACTCAATATAAATATAATATTTTTGTTGGGTTATACATATATATTCTGGAGTAATCTTGATTAGTTGGGACTTAATTTGGGAAATTTATTGATTTGATTTATTTTGAATGATTGATTCGATTTTATTATATAAATAATCGAGAGAAACGACTAAAAATAATTCGTATAATTTTGATTAAGGATTTATTTTATTTTGGACAATTTATTGACTAGATTTAGTTTGAATGATTGAATTATCATAATATTTATTATTTTGAACCAAAATACAATTATTTCAATTTAACATTTCTATCGTCCTCTCTTTACACCATTTGAGGCAATTTATAATTATAATTGTGTTATAGTTCAGTCGTGAATGCAATTGATATTACTACGGTTGCGTTACGATTTTGATTGCTATTGTTATGTTACAATTCATTATGAATGCAATGCATGTTACTATGGTTATGTTACAATTTTTATTACTACGATTATGTTATAATTTATTATGAATGTAACTCATATTACTATGGTTGTGTTTTTATTAATTTCCATGATTATTAAGAATATTTTAGGAACGTTTCTTCTATTTTAGTTACATTATTATATTAGTTTTCTTATATTATTTTTTTAATTTTACTTTGATATTAAGCCTTTTATTATTATTTTTTATTTGTTCTTATTAAGCGGTAATTTTTTATTTAATTCTAGTTTTGTTACACTTTTCTTTTTAAAGAGATTTCAATTATGAATTATTTTCTTGTATACAATCTATGTCAAAGAAAATCTCAATAATAAAATCAATCAATTTGTAAGGTAAACTATGGGAATTCAAAGAATTAAATGGAGTTTTTTTGAGAATGTGTCAAGAGTAGGTTGGTATTTCCAAAGACATCCCCTCATGCTTGATATTTAGTCCAATAATATTTTTCCTCTACAAAACTTCAATTAAACATAAATTCCATATAGATCTAGCAAATAAGTATGCAAAGAAAAACTCTAGAAATTTATTGGAAAATAGTTTAAGATTTCTACACCTAGAACATATTCCTAAATCAATTGCCAATGCAAGATAGCTTTACATTAACAAATCTACCAGAGCATATATAAATAACATAAATCAAAGCATGAGAAAACTAAATTATACCAATAGTGAGTCAATCATCATACTCGAATGGAACAACACTTTTGAATGAACCCCAAAGCCTTTTATCGCAATGGACAATAAGTGTACATAAGAGAAGAACTTCCCCAAGCAGAATAGTTTGTAACAATTGATCAAAATGAGAGCAAAAGGCTCTGTTATATAAATAAACTGTAGAAAATTCTAGTGCAGAAACCAAGTGAAAAGTGGTGATGGAGAACATCCAAATAAAGAAATGGAATTACGAGTGTCGATGAGGGATGTCAAGTTTATAACCTTCACCAAATTTAATTGCATAGGTGGCATCAAGATCTCCTGAAACAAAATCAAATTCTCCTAAGTGTTCATAGAAGCAAATCCAAATGTGAATTAATGAAGGAGATAACTCATGTCAAATTCCGTGACCAAATCATGTGATTTCTGGAAATCACGTTTTATGTAATTAAGGCATGAGTTACATTGATTGAAATTAAAACATGAATTGCATGAATCAACATTGGTTTCCATTATGTTTTTAGGATGTTAACTATAGATTTCACCCATTTCCTACAATGAGAAATGTTAGGGAGTGAAAGGGAAAAAATGGAACTATTATTTTTTACCCTTTTTATACCCATTATTTTAATATTATTAACATTAAAGGCAATGAAGAAAAACACTGAAACATTTTTATTTCCATTTTTTATAAAATAATTTTTCAATTTCATGTAATATGTAAATGTGCACAACAAATAGAACCTTTATTACTCTTTAAATGTCTTTTTGTTTCTTTTAATTCAAATTCAATGATTTTATTACATTCAAAATATATTTATAGAAAATGTAGTAAAACTTAACTTCTGGAATTATTAATTTGAAATACAATATATTGATATTTTACTCTTTAATGTCCCTACGTCCCTTTATCTTTCAATACTACCATATTATCATTTTCATTCATGCTGAGGAATTTCCAATCCCTCCATGAATTTCACAATGTTATATCACTAAGGAGAAACATAACACTTCGTTATAAGGTAGCCAAGATGAATATCAAAAATCCATCATCATGAACTAGGGACATCCTACTCAGACTTAAGCCTTAAGGGATGTCATTCGAACGTAACCAACCATAATATTGTGAAAAAACATATCCTAAGATCACATTTGAAAAACAAAATCAGAAACATAAGATTATGATGCAATCAGCATATCGCAACATCAAAATGTGATGAACATATATTGATGTCATATTCAAAGATAACGCCCCACCAACATAGCATTATGATACAATCTAACATAATCTAATCTCACATCTTGATGAAAATTTCCCACCATCATAATGGGATGAGCATACCTTGATGTTGCAATGTGACATACATAAATGAATATCACAATGTGATGAACAAAGCCTAATATTGTAATAATATGAACACAGCTTGACATCATAGTTTGAAAAACATAATCCAATGTCATAGTGCTACAAACATTACTCATGATCACAATGCAATAAGAATATCCCTTGTTATAATGTGATGCACAAATCCACACATCCTAATGTTTTGAACAAACCTATACATCATAATGTGATAACTATAACCTAATGTTGTACTATGTTCAACAAAAAATTGTTGTCGTAATGTGGTGACCATAACTCATAATTGTAGTGTGATAAACATAATTTTATGTCACAAAATGTAAAAGACAATCCAACATAATAATATATTGAACATAACCTAGTGTTAAAATGTGACAAAAGTTGATTAGAAGTCACAATTAAACATAATCGTTAACCATTATTCCATTGTGATGCAACCATTGTAAAGAACCATGGTACATAAATGTGAAGAACCATGGTTGACCATGGTCATCCATACTAAGTGCTCATCAAGCATAGTCAACCATGGTCAAATGTGTGATACATTGTCATACATATTATACATGGTCAATCTTGATCAACATGCTTAAATGTGGTCACACATAGTACAAAATGTTTAGGGCTGGTGTTTGGTCAAATCAATGTCCTTGAGTTGTCAATCATAAATTGCCAACCATGGTGTGTAGACTGATGAAGTACATATGCACAACATATTCTTAGAACTTAAGACGAAGGTGGTGTTTGTCAATTATATTAGTGTCATAATTCTTAGCGATGTTGATTAAGTTTCCTAGGAATTAATCTCTATCCAATTAGTTTGTAGATGATGTGAGAGTGGTTCTAATTGAATTAGATTGTTTTGGGATTTTTTATCTTGAATATTTATGCTACAACTTCTAATTCTCTAAGTGAGAAAAGAAACTTATTCTATTAGCTATGAAGAAATATTCTCTGAACTCAATTGTTTAGGAGAGAACTTCTCACTCTTTTACTTATTCAATTGTTGCTAAAACAAAATAACTGAAGCAACATCTATATGGTGAATTCAATACAATTCAATTATGCTATATAATAAGAAAAGGATAGGAACATGATGTACCAGGTATAAAGAAAATTAAATAACAGACTAAACTAGACATAAAGCAAAGTAAAGTTCTTATGCAAATATTAATTCGCTGGTGAGATCGTTATGATGCATTATCACATAAAATAGAGCAATTGAAGAATTAAAGGAAATCATATTGTAATTTACTAAAACCAACGACTGTTTGTAGAGGCCCTCCACATAGTAGTTCAGAGCTTCCAATCAATTCAACGCTTGCACACAAAAACTAATTCTATTCACGCATAATTCACAAACAGTTCACAATTATATCATTCGGTGCACACATAAATCACAATGCAGCCATAAGTTTTATAATGAGTCTCTTGGTATAACTGTATGAATAATTCAAACCTAATATCTCTATCCTAACTTAGCTTATATCATTAGTTTTGCTATTCCAAAAGCAAAATGATAAGGTTTCAATCGATCTTGGGTTTTGTTCTTCATTAATCTGGTGGTTGACTTGGAGTTAGACCCTGATCTCCTACACTTCTCTAAGCAAACAGTTTTGAGGGGATAGGAAGGGATCCATCCTCTATTCATCCACACCTTTCACTGCTAACTTAGAACCCTGGAACCTTATGAACAATAGAAATAGCTACAAAAACCTAGATTAGCTGCGGAGACAGACTGATTCGCTAACCAGTTGTAACTTTAAGAAAAGAATAGGGTATAAAGTTAAATATGAAAAAGAATATATATTATTGCATACCTTCACCAAAGCTTGGTAGATATGGCTTTATTTAGATGGTAAATATATATGGAAAAGAGAGGATCATTAGGAAAAAGGGATGTCATTGTAGGAAAATCTTCAGACTCTACATTCCCCCAGACTTCAGATGTTGTATGTCCTCATACACTTCTTCCTTTTCATTTTCTTGTGCCTCTTGTTTATCATCTCCACGTTTCATTGTTTTCTTCTTTTTGGTAGAGATCAGCATTCTAGGCTTCCTCATCAGAATCTTGTACTTTAAACTGATACTTTCTCTCTGCATAATTATGTTTTCTTTCTTCAACTTCTTGCTTTTCTTATACCACAAGCTTAGATGAAGCATAAAATTGTCACTCTTTGCAATTTGTATCTCACTCTGTGTCTTCAATGCTTGATTTTCATTTTTGAGATACCAATTCAGTTTTTCTAATTCAAATATCTCCTGCTTCAAGATGTTTGAGGCTGATTGTTCATTTACCTAGTTGCTTCCTTCTCCGGGGTTTTGAATTGTTTCCTTTGTTGTTGTCTCCTTCCCTTCCAGTGACTCTATATAGTCATATATTTTTTGCTGAGCAGGGTCAACACCTGGACTATGCATTGGGCTTATGGTTCTTGGTGATGATCTTCTCTTTCTTCTTCCGATTGTTGTGGTGTAACCTTTGTAGGTTGTGGAAGGCTAGGAGAAACAACACTTCCATCTTTATAGTTGTGAGGGGTATACTTCCTGGTTTCCATAATTTTGCTTTCCACTATCTCACAAAGCCCTTTTACTCTTTCCAATTGTTGTGGTGTTACTCTAAAGAAAGTGTTTCTCTTTGTATCCTCATAATGTGCTATCATTTCCTCCATGAAAATTGAGAACGTAATAAGTTGTTTATGAGAACAAAGCCCTTCATACCATAAAAATTGATCCGGTTATAAATATGAAGATGCAATACATACCTTTTGTAACAATGGTACACCATGTAGATCAAAATGTTGCTCCATCTGAAGTATCCAGTTTATGGGATCCTTGCCATCAAACTTCGTCATCTTGCTTTTTCTTGATTTTAGGAGCTTGATCTGTCCTTTTGGATCTTTAAGTTCTGAAATTGCGACCTGTAGTAGCCCTTTGTGTCCTCTTTCCAATACTACCAGTCTGATCCAATTTGGATTCTCCAAGAAAGAGTTATGCACAATCTCCCAAGATGACCTTATTATAGACTAGTTCAGTAGAGTGAACTTGTATGACATTCATTTTATTGTTTCATCCTTTGCTTGTTGGCTTTTGACAAGTTAGGATCTAACTCAACTACTGTCTTATATGTCTGGATCTGGAACTCTATTGGAAGTAATACTTGCTTCCTATAAACAAGTTCATAGGGAGTATGCCTTATAGTATTCCTCCATGTAGTCCTATAGGCCCATAAGGCTTCTGGAAGCTTTTCCACCCAGTCTTTCTTGTGTAGATGTGCAGTCTTTGTAAGCATAGAATCGATCAACTTATTTGTGGACTCAAATTTTCCATTGGCTTGTGGATGGTATGGAGTTGACTTCTGATGTTTCACCTTGTATTGGTCCACAAGCTTCTGCACTAGTCTGGATGTGAACTACGTCCCTTTATCTGTTACAATTTTTCTTGGAACACCAAAATGAGTAAAAATATCCTAAAAAAGAAATGAAACGACAATATTTTCAATAGCAAAAGGAAGTGCTTTAGCTTCTACCCATTTAGTGACATAATAAGTACATTCCACAATATAATTCTTTTGCTTTGAAGGTGGGCTGATTGGTCCAACAAAATCTAGTGCCCATTTTTCAAATGGTTCGATAAGTACTTGTGGTCGTAGCGACATTTCATTTGAAAGAGTAGGTTTTCCCATTCTCTGACAATTTCCACATGTTTTAACATATTCCTTGGTGTCCATGAAAATGGAAGGCCAATAATATCCTAAAAGAAGGATTTTGTAGGCAATTATGTTGTTAGAAAAATGTCCCCCACATGGCTCACCGTGATAAGCTTTTATTATCTCTGGTATTTCAGCCTCCTGAACACATCTTCTGATGATGAGGTCTGGTCCTGTGTTGTATAATTCCTAATTTATCCATGAATAGCTTGTGCTATTGTGGACTATTCTTCTTTTTTCTCTAGGGGATAAATGAAATGCCATTTTTCTTATGGCTAAATAGTTAGCAATATCTGCATACCAAGGTGATTTAGTAGTGCAAAAAGGTATTCATCAGGAAATTTATCTTCAACGGTTTGATCATTGTTTTCATTTTGTATTCTAGATAGAAAATAGGCAATTATGTTTTGTTTTCCTGGCCTACCTAGAATGGTTATGTTGAATTCTTGTAAAAGTAGGAACCATCTAGTTATTCTTCCATTAGTGATTGGTTTGTTCATGATGTATCTAATCGAAGATTGGTCTGTGTGGAAAAAGTTTCATAGCGACTTATATAATGTCTGAATTTATTAATGGCATGGATTAAAGCTAAGAACTCTTTTTCGGTTACAGTATAATTTAACTACGCAGGAGTTAAATTTTTACTAGTATAATAAATGGCATAAGGGATGAGATCTTTTTGTCGTAATATAGCTCCTAAGGCTGAATTTGAAGCATTTGTTGAGATTTAGGAAGGCAATTTCCAGTTAGGTCCTTTTAAGATGGGCGCTTCAGAAATTCTCTTTTTCAAGGTTTCAAAGGAAACTTGACATTTAGAATCCCAACTGAATTCACAGTCTTTTGTGAGTAAGTGGGGATGTAATTTTTGTGAATTTTTCTATAAATGTTCTATAGTATCCAATAAAACCAAGAAAACTTCTACCATCATTTAGACAACCTAGGATTGATAACTTAGAAATGACTTCCACCTTAGATGAGTCTACCTTAATTCCATCTCCAGAAATATGATGACCTAAAGCAATTCCCTCGTTAAACATCGTGAAAAATTTGTCATGACTTAATGAGAGGTTTGTCTCTTGACATCTTATTAAGAATTTTTCCAAATTCTTTAGTGCTTCATTGAAAGAATCCCCATAGACTATGAAATCATCTATGTACACATCCACACAATCATGGATAAAGTCAAAGAAAATGTCAAGGACATCCCTTTGCAATGTCGCTGGAGCATTACACAACTCAAAGGGAATTACACAGTAAGCATAAGTTCCTCATGGACAAGTGAATGTGATTTTATTTTGATCTTCAGGAGCTACCTGAATCTGGTTATATCCATTAAACCCATCCAAGAAGGAAAGATATATTTTCTCTGCTAAAGTATCCAAGACCGGGTCTATGAAAGGTAATGGAAAGTGGTATTTTAATGTTCCTTTGTTTAATTAACTATAATTGATGCATACTTTCCATTTTCCATTCTTTTTAGGGATGATTGCTAGGGGTGAAACCCACTAACTATTTCATATTATATAGAATAATTTTACATTTAATAATTTCTACAATTCTTCCTTAACAATTTCATTTAGGTTTGGGCTCATTCTTCGTTGAGGTTGTCTAAATGGTCTTGCATTTTTTTCAATGTAGATATGATGTATGCAATTTTTAGGATCAATCCCTCTCATGATAGTGTATTCCCATGCAAAAGAAGCAGAATGTTTCTATAAAATTTCTATCATTTGTTTCTTTTGAATGTCTTCCAAGTTTTCATTGACATTCAAGATTTTTCCTGGAAAGATTTCTATCGAGGAATTCTCAAATTCTTTCATGGACAACAATGATACTTGTTTATATGAGATATATTCATTTCGACTATGCTCATAATGTGAGGAAGATTCATTATTTTCTATTAAATTTAAAAGTTGGTCATCCTCTTTCGCTTATTCAGTGACAATAGTAGGTTGTATATCTTCTACATCTTCTATCCATTCTTCAGTTTCTGTATCTACTGTTGTTCTTGCAGGTGGGTATAATGTAAATTTCTTTGTACAATTTCCATTTGAGATAAACATATTGCTTGATCTACAATTGATAAAGCATCAGTTGTAGCCAACCAAGGCCTTCCTAGAATTAATGGATGTCCTCCTAGATTATTCATAGGTGTTAAGACCATGAAATCAACATGATATTCCCAAGAATCTAAAGATACACAAACATCTTCTAACACACCATCTGGTTTAATAACAGATCCATTTTCTAATTGCAATACGGTTGGTGTGTAGTGAATGTTATGAAGCCTAAGTGTGTCGATAACTTGTTTGCTCATTATGTTTATGGCTTCTCCTATATCAATTAGTGTGCTTGGTATTTTAGTTCCATTGATGTAAATTTTTACAGTGGAGCTTCCTAGGTCTAAATATTTTTGAATTGTCGTTTTTCCCATCATAATGTCTACAATTTTTGTGACTAGCTGAATTACTTTTATATCTTTTCTTCTTCTTCCCGATCATTGTGTACTTAATTCCTTAATTGATTTTGCAAAAATTGGTATTTCTTTTATGTCTTGTAATAAAGGAATCTTAATACAAACATTTCACAATTCATCCATTATATTGTAATCAGGCAAGATAATTTGTTTCTCTACTCCTTCATCAATTTTCAACCTTTCTGGGAAAGGTAGTTTAACTAATATCGAGGGTTGTTCTATGATAGAAGAATCTATTGGAATTTCTTTTGTTTGTTTATTTTCTTTTTGAGGGAGAGAAGTCTCCCCTTCTTCTGAATAATTTTTATGTTTTTGAAGATCAAATTTTGTTTTTTGAATGACAACAGGAGGGTTTTTCGGTAATACTCTTCCAAACATTAATTGGACATTGTTTACGTCTAGTGGGGTTATTACATAAGTTTGAGGATTCTGATCCTCCATGTTTTACATTGGTTGTTGTGGTATTTTATTATTAGGATTTCAAAGTGGTTGAGGGGGTCGTTGATTTTATTTTTGTGGAAATGGTAGGGAGAGTTGCGAGTTTTGATTCTAAACTGGGACTTGTGGCAATTGATTAGCGTGAGGAATTTGATTAGACAGGGGTAAGAATTGTGGTGGAAGGTGAGATGGCAAGTATTGTTGATATATAGCATAGGATCCATAAGGATTTTTACATCCTTGATTCCAAGGTTGTGATTGTGGAAGAGCCCAAGGCTTCCAGGCTGAATTCTAATTACTTTGTGAAGACTAGGAAAATTGTTGTGGTCTAAATCCTTGTGATGATTCGGTTGGGGGTTTTGCCATGGTCTTTTCGCTATAAAGTAGAGAGGGTCTACTGGTTCTGAGATTCCTTCATCATTTAATATAGCCTTAAGGCCTAGTAAGGATGGAAATTACCTTGTATCATGATTATCTACACATATGACACAGGTTCTATGACTTTTGAGTATGAGGGACACTCTCTTAGAGCATGTTTCTTCCAACATTTGGTATAGAAGATCCATAATGCAACATTTTCAAATTTTTTCTTATTTTGTATTTTAAGGGTGTCTATCTATTCACTTAGGCTCCCTAAAATATCTGTTTTGAAGGTCTCAAGAAAATTTCCTATTTCTGCCCTCCTAACTATCCCATCTCTAGACTTGTTTATTCTCGACAAGAGAGGGTCTATAGGAATCCTTCCAACTCATGCTTTACAACTTTAGATATGTACACATAAATCACAAATATCCAAAAATGGTAGTTGGGAAATAACTCATTTTCTGGTTAGTTTAAGGAGATCTATCCATTCATCCTTAACGACTCTTAGTGAAAGAGCTTCTAAGGTTTCCTCATCCAAATTATCCATTTTTTCTCTTTTAACATTATAAACAAACCTTTCTCCCAAGTCTTCAAGATTTTCATCTTCTTTTTGTGTCATTTTGAAGACTTCATATTTAAGTTTGCTAGGCATACAATAATCTCTATATTTTCCTATGAAAGCATCTTTCATTTGTCCCCATGTTGTTATAGAATGCACTCCTAGACTCATGAACCATTTTAATGTTGCGTATTTTATTGTGGCAGGAAACAATTTTAACTTTTGAGCATCATGCAGATAATCATATGATCTACATAATACTTCAAATACGAAGAGAAATGTTTCTGGATCTTTGCTTCTTTTCCAGTGAAAATTAGGAAGAATCGAGGGTGATATATTTTTCACTGTGAGGGTTGAGTCTTCATCAAGGATAGGGAATCCTGAAGGATGTTGATTTCCTCTGCCTTTACCCCCTCCTCTACCTCTACCTCTTCCTCTTCCTCCACCTCCAATCCTATCTTCCTTGCCATGGACGTTGTGTACTTCTCCTTCCCCTTCTTCAGCCATGATAAATTCTTCAAAGCTAATATAGTGTTCTTCTAATATTTCTGGTTCCTCTATCAATGGTGGTTCAAAATAAGTTTCGAATTCCTCTTCTTCACTAGGAATTTCTAATTATTCTCCCAAAATTTGTTCACCGTGGGCGATAGAAAGATTACTCCCGTAGTTGGGGATGTAGAATTTTCCTCATATACAGCTCCAGTAGAAGAAGTAGGTGAAGTTCTGTATTGAATTTCTGATCATGAGACTTCAGGAACTCTTTGTCGATCTCTAAATGGAATTTAGGTTTGAGAAGGTATTGTGGAATCTTGAAATTGTGGTGAGATGAGTGGATTTGTGGGAATTAAACTTACTCATCATCTTAAAAATCTACTCCTAGAGTCTCTATCCCTATGCATTTCATGTTTTAAATTAATGATGTTTTTCTTTCACTTCTAATTGTACTTCCCTAGTAATGGCACCAAAATCTTTGGTCAATCTAATGTCCTTGAATTGTCAATCATAAATTGTCAACTAGGGTGGGTAGACTAATGAAGTATAGATGCACAATATGTGCTTAGAAGTTATTCATTAGGTTGTTATGTAGTTGTTAAGATCTAAACATAAGATGGAGGTGGTGTTTGTCAATTATATTAGTGTAGTAATTCTTAGGGATGTTGATTAAGTTTCCTAGGAATTAATCTCTATCCAATTAGTTTGTAGATGATTTGAGAGTTGTTCTACCTGGATTAGATTGTTTTAGGATTTTTGATCTTGAATATTTATGTTGTAGTTTCTAATTCTCTAAGTTAAAAAATAAACTTATTCTATCAGCTATGAAGAAATACTGTCTGTACATAATTGTTTAGGGGAGAACTTCTCACTCTTTTACTTATTCAATTTTCATTCAAAAATAACCCAAGTAACATCTATATGGTGAATTGAGCACACTTCGACTATGCTAGATAATAGACTAAATTAGGTATAAAAAATATTAAATTTCTTATGCAAATAACAATTCGCTGGCGAGATCATTATGTTGCATTGTCACACAAAATAGAGCAATTAAAGAATTAAAGGAAATCATATTGTAATTGATTAAAACCTACCACTATTTGTAGGGGCCCTCCACATAGCAGTTCAAAGCTTCCAATCAATACAATGCTTGCACACAAAAACTAATTCTATTCACATGGAATTCACAAATTGTTCACAATTATATCATTTGGCGCACACACAAAACACATTACGGCCATAAACATCAAGTCTCTTGGCATAACTATAAGGTTTCAATCAATCTCGAGTTTTTTTCTTCATTAATCACAAGTTGACTTGGAGTTTGACCATGATCTCCTGCGCCTCTCTTAGCAAATAGTTTCAACGAGTTAGGAAGAGTTCCACGAGGGAGCCATCCTCTATCCATCCACACCTTTTGTTGTTGACCTGGAACTCTGGAACCTTGCGAACAATGGAGACAGCTACAAAAACCTAGATTAGCTGTGGAGATAGACTGATTTAGTAGCCAATTGCAGCTTTAACAAAACGATAGGGTATAAAGTTAAATATGAACAAGAAGCCATATTATTGCACACCTTCATCAAAACCTGGGAGATATGGCTTTATTTAGATGTTAAATATATAGGGAAAAGAGAGGATCATCAGGCAAAAGGGATGTCATGGTAGGACAATCTTTAGACTCTACAGTTGGTCAAGCATAATCAATATAATTATGTATATCCAATTATGGTCAATTACGGTCACCCATCATTAACACAATCTTTCATAGTCTACCATCGTTAACCCTAGTCAACCATACATAGCGATATTTAACCACGGTCAACCATGAATAACCTTGGGAAGTCATAGGAAACAATTCTTACATATAGACATTCATGAGTACCCATCCACAACTATAGTCAACCATGGTCATATGTGATTGTACATAGCCTAGATGGATGAGCACAGTGAAACATGGTCAATGATGTTCAAACATGGTCACCATTGGTACACTATAATAAATCATGGTTAAACATAGTCATCTATGCTCTGCGATTGGAAACCTTACACAAACATAGTTACTCAAGGTCAATAAGTGTAATATTATTGTAACCCCTCCCTTGTGTACTAAATTATTGTAAACCTAGGTAAGTTAAAGCTAGCTGTGATATCCACCCTAGTGTGTTAAATGTTTATAAACCTAAGCTGTGGAAAGCTAGGTTTGATACCCTCCTTTGTGGGATAAACTATTCTAAACCTAAGTTGAGGAAAGCTACGTGATATGTAATATGAAAAGAAAACATGTTATTAAATAAGTAATAAAATAAATCACTAGGAGGGTGGAGCACCAAGAGAGAGGAGATGCTTGAAAAATCCCATGAGGAATGTGATAGAGATGAATCTTTCATGAAAAAACTTCTAGATGTGATTGTAGATAAGCTTGGATGGAATAATGCTTGTGACTCACATGTGATCACATATGCATGTCAAGGAAATTGTGATCATATTTACATTTGATAAGGAGGGACAATATGTTTGGTATTGTGTAAAGGTTCATGCAGGTGGAACACTTATGCGGGAATGTCTCCCATAGAATTTTTGATGATTCACCACTAACTATGTCATGCATAATGAAGATTGGTACTCTTGCATGCTGCGTAAAGAACTGATGAAGCCATGTTGCATACGGGTATTAGGATTTTAATAAATTTTCCTAGCCTAATTAGTTATAGAAAAACTCAACATTTATTTCAATTATGGTAGGTTAGGGATATCAAAGAGTTCTAATAATTGTATGCTATAATTTAAACCTTTGTCCTAGTTGCCTCTTAATGATTAGGGGCTAAACTAAAGAGTATTGTAATCACTGTATCTGTGATGATTGATTTAAAACACTTGTGATGACCAATAAAACTCAACTCTAAATGAAGAAATATTTATTTAATGGAGCCTAAGGGTGAAATTCCTAGGTAGGCTATGGAGGTCCATTACAAATGGTATCAGAGCATAGGTTCAAACACTGAGGCCTATGGACTCCTCCACCTCCACAAAGTTTCGCTAAAAAATAACCCAAAATTATAAAGGGAGAAGTTAAATATTGAAACATAGAACATGATTTCTTGTCATACAAGAAAGTTAGATTCATTAAGGATGAATTCAAATATTAACCTTGTTATTGAAGAGTCAATAATATATAAAGATTTATATAACAAATTATTTCAATGAGGTTTCATATAATCCTTATAAATTGATTAATCATGTTGAAATTTAAAAAAATAAAAAGAAAAAGTGAATTAGGTTTAGTGCATTATGCTTGTCGGGAAATGAGGAAGCTCACATTTGTATCCACTCCATATAAAATAATATGATCACATAAAAGTGCTTTAAATGTTCCTTATTCTAATCTAATAATTAAAAAAAAAACAATGGGGTTATATGCAATCCAAAGGATATGTGGTTTCAATCTTAAAAATAAAAAGGTATGTCTTTATGAAAACTAATTTGATCCTTGTATTTTGGCTGGAACTCTGTGAAGAAGACTCTGAGGAAGCATGAAATTGATCTCTCTTTTTGAATTTGTTTGTGGCTAGATCGAATCAAAAGCATCCAACGTTTCCTATGGTTCTCAAATTGAAGAAGTTATGCAGGACATTTGTTAGGGTTATTGAATTAACTTTCATTTTGGCCTTCTGTAAGTTAAATTTTTCAACTATAATTTGTTGATGCGTTGGCAGTAAATTGTATCGTGCCTAGATTTACATTCTCTTACTTTTGCAACTTCTACAGCAAAAGGAGTCAGATTTCCTCTACAATCTTGTGTGCGATATATGAGTCAATTTGACCTGTGGCTTAAGGAGTTCTGAAGCTTTAGTTGGGCCATGGGTAGCCACTAAAATTATATGTGCAAATCTAAGTCCTACCATTGTCAACCCTGTTAGGCCTTAGAATATGACACACAATTTAAAAGATACAAGGGTGTAAGAGTTTAAACAGCTTCTAAGATTGTAATGAAGTGAAAAATCGTTTGTATGATCCTGTCCTATGGTAGTGTGTTATATGCAATGAACGACACGTAGACATGCGATTAGAACGCATTAGTGAATCAGACGTTTCATCAAGCATGAATCCAAATTGACTGGTGGTGTATTCCTATAGGACAATGTTATCAGTAGAGTGGAACTGCAGCAGATGTCGAGGTAGTGGGTATGGCCACCATGGAAGAGATAGTAAAATAAAACAAACCCAGGATGTGAAGGGTTCAAAACCAACTAAAAGAACGTTGACAGAGGCAAAAAAATTATATATAAGAAGACAATGATAGCGTTCCATGTGTCAATCCGATAGACAGATTGGGATAGTAACTATCCTTAACACCACCTTTTATCCAAATTAATTTAGTCATAAATCATTATCTTTCCTTCCAAAAAAATTTTACAATTAGAAGGTATGTCGGTTGGGATGTTTTAGGACATGTTTTATGGTTAAAACAACATGTGTGCAAATTAAATGTCGAAGTGAATCATGACTATGGTTTCCGCTTTTAAAAGGTGACCTGCATGTGAGTTAGAATCAGTATTTTGATTTAGGAATGTTTTAAAAAGTAGAAGGATAAGGTTGTTCGAGCAAAGGTGAAAAGTCAAATATAATGCTTACGCCATTCTTTCAGTGTTGAAAGCAACCAATGAAAAATCAATTAATTTAATATATTGTTTCTATAATACGGATATGGAGATAAGATTCACCCGTGGGGATATTTAGTTTTATTTTTGGAAAAAATATGGAAAAGCATCCAGTTTCCCATCACACCCGTAGTGGAATTAGGAAAATGCTGCTAAGGTAGCATGACTCCACAATTGTTAAGTCATTTTTCTTAGCTTTTAGAAACATCAGGCATAGGAAAAGATTTTGGAATGCAACTCCCTATGTGCCAATCTGATTGGTTCCTTCTACTTCACGAAAACAATGAATTGAAGAATTCATAGATCCTTTGCCTAAAATTCATAGGGATAATGATTATCATAACTTTCTGGTTTCCACATAAGTTTGTTAACTTCTCTATACAAGGGAGGCAACAAAGATAATTGGTATTGTTAGATCCAATTAAATTCTTCTAGGAATAGTACATAAGCACTCTTTTTGCCTTGATGTTGAACAACCTTCATTTTGGTGGTCTTGGCTTCAGGAAGGATTTTTTTTCCGTGGGTGGCACTATCTTGAGAAAATATCCATTACAAATACCGATACCAAATGGTTATGATGTTGGATTTGAATCCGCCTGCCTTCAATTTTTCTTGGTATCACGGATTGAGGTGAGTCCTGAGAAGGCCTTGTTGCTCGAAGAATCTGAGGAAGATGGCAGCGATATATTAAAAAAAAACGTTAGAGCTATGTTGTGATGCTCTTATCTGTAATGAGTTGCTAGTTATTTATGTTTCAAGCCAATGACCGAATTATCTTTTGTGGATAATCGCCCTTCTTAGTTGCAAAATTTAAATTATTATTAATGGATTGCATGTTGATGGTTGAGATAAAAATAATGAAACTTGAATTAATCAGAAGGAGTTGCAGCTCACAGGTGTGTACATCACCTGGAGACTGTACTCATACAAGGAGGAGACTCTCTCTCTCTCGTTCACTCAATACATTACAATAAATGAATATTACATATTAAATACATGACTGAAAAGTAGGTAGTTGAAACCATCCTCCTAAATTCTAGGAACAACTCCTAAAGTAAGAAGGTAACGTTACAACCACATAACCATTTCTTCATTATTTCTAACTCCCCCCCTTAATGAAGAAAGGGTTACTGTGCACACCTAACATCCCTCTAAGTAATTCAAACTTTATTCGCCCTAGAGGCTTAGTAAAAATGTCAGCTAAATTATCACAGGTATTACAATAATCCACACAAATTTCCTTAGACTGTATCTTTTCCTGTACAAAATGAAACTGAGTATCAATATGTTTAGTATTCTTATCGAAAACTGGATTGTATGCAAGCTTTATTGTGCTTTGATTGTCTGTTTTGATGTTGGTTGCTGCTTTTTGTCCTTCGCCTGCATCACTAAGCAATCTCCTCAACCAAATGGTTTCGCATGTAGCTGCACACAACGCCTGGTACTCTGCTTCACATGACGATAACGCTACAGTGCTTTGCTTTTTGCTGCACCATGAAATAACCCCAGATCCAATGCTAAATGCATAACCTGTTATGGATCTACGATTGTCCAGGTTACCTGCCCAATCAGAATCAGAATAACCTGCTAAAGTAACATCAGAACTGTCAGTGTATAAAATACCATAATTACAAGTACCACTAGGGTATCTCAACACACATTTCGCTACATCCCAGTGACTGTCAAGTGGTCTAGACATAAACTGGCTCAGCACACTAACAGAGTATGCCAAGTCAGGCCTAGTTGTCGTGAGATAGATTAGACTTCCGACTAGCTGTCTATACAAAGTAGCATCCACCTGTTTTGTGCCATCGTCACTGCTTAACTTAAGATTCTGCTGCAATGGTGTTGCTGTTGTTTTACACTGTTCCATTCTGTATCTTTCCAACAAGTTTCTGGCATACTTTCCTTGAGTTAGAAAAGTTTGACCAGAATCTTTCCACACTTCCAGTCCTAGGCAACAATGAAGATCACCAAGATCTTTCATTTCAAATTCCTGTGACATTTGCTGCTTGATTTCTTTGATTAAACTATTTGCATTTCATGTTATTATCATGTCATCTACATATAAAGAAATCAAAATGATTTTCCTCTGTTTATTTATCTTGGTGTACAGATTTGGATCATTGAGGCTCTTATGGAAACTATGCTGAACAAAAAATGAATCTATTTTATCATACCATGACCTGGGTGCTTGTTTCAATCCATAAAGTGCCTTATGCAGTTTACACACTAAGTGCTCTTGCCCCTTTTTCACAAATCCAGGAGGCTGTACTAGATATATTTCTTCTTTTAATTCCCCATTCAAAAATGCAGATTTAACATCTAACTAGTGTAGCTTCCATTTTTGTTTTGTTGCTAAACAGATTAGCATTCTAATTGTATTAAGTTTGGCTACAGGGGCAAAGGTGTCATTGAAATCAATTACTTCCTGTTGTGAATAACCCTTTGCTACCAGTCTTGCTTTGAATTTTTCTACAGTACCATCTGCATTTATCTTCGATGTATACAGCCACTTACAACCTATAGGGGTGTTTTCTTCTGGCAGCTCAACTAAGTCCCAAGTATGGTTTCTATAAATGGATTCCATTTCTTCATGCATTTCAGCCCTCCATTCATCTGATCTACTTGCTTCTTCATAATTTAAGGGTTCTACAATGTTCAAAATCTTGGACATTAAAGCATAGCCTCTAAGTTTTGCAGGTAGTCTAGTCTTTCTACCTGATCTTCTAGGTAAAGAACTCACCTCAACTCTTTCTGTTTCAGTACTGTCTAGGCCTGTATCATCACTTATTATGTCATCTGCTGCTGCTTCTTCCTGTTTCTGCTCCTGCACCTGTTCTTCTTCATCTTCACTGTTTAGTTCTATCAAAAATGGAATATGGCTTTCATCATCAGAGTCTTTCTTTCCATCTTTTATCTGTTCATGAAATATAACATCTCTGCTTGCAAACACTTTATGAGTCACAGGATTATATAATTTGTATGCTTTGTATTATGTGCCATATCCTACAAATATGCATTTCAAGGCTTTGGGATCTAGCTTTTTCCTATCTGGTTTCGATACATGAGCAAAAGCTTTAGATCCAAATATTCTCAAATGATCAACTGTTGGTTTGAGTCCAAACAATGCTTCAAAAGGGGTTTTGAAGCCTAAACATTTGGTGGGACTCCTATTCTTTAAATAAACAGCAGTATTAATGGCTTCTGCCCAAAGACCATTAGAAATGCCCTTACCTTGAAGCATGCTTCTGGCGCACTCCACCAGGGTCCTGTTCTTGCGTTCTGCTACTCCATTCTGTTGTGAAGTGTGTGGCACTGTAAACTGTTGTATAATCCCATGTTGCTTGCAGAAGTTCATGAACTCATTTAACCTGTATTCCCCCCCTTGATCTGAGTGGAGAATTTTTATCTTCTTTGCTGTTTGGTTCTCTATCATCACTTTAAATTCTTTAAAATATCTGAAAGCTTGACTCTTGTTGCTTAAAAAATACACCCAAGAGAACCTAATGCAATCATCTACAAACAGTAGAAAATAATATGCACCTCCTAAAGACCTAGTCTGCATAGGTCGACAGATATCTATATGCACTAGCTCTAGCATATCTCTTTGTTTTCTGTTGACATGCATAGGGAATTCAACTCTATGCATCTTCCCTAATGCACAACCATCACATTCCAATTTGACATTATGTAAAGCAGGAAGTCCATTGACCATACCTTTATTTTTAAGCAGGATGAGATCTTGTAGATTGATATGTCCAAATCTCTGGTGCCAGAGATTCTCAGCTGTTGATGTTGCTGCAACCATCGCCTGTTGTGGTATGCTTCTTGCATCCATTCTATACAAATTCCCCACGCGTACTTCTGTTGCAACTGTCTCCAATTTGCTATCCTGAATGACAAATCCGTTCTTGAAGAATTGTACCTGCATGTCCTGGTCTGTTATCATAGAGACAGAGATCAAATTATTTTTGATTCCTGGAACATATAAAACATTTTTAAGATGCTTGATATCGCCACTTAGTAGTTTCACAGGAATATCTCCACAACCTTTGATCTCATACCCACTGTCATCACCCAAATAAATTTTGGATCCACATGCAGATTCTTCAAGAAACTCAAAATATTCTTTCTTACCAGTCATGTACGAGGATGCACCTGAATCGACATACCATGTATTGTCATCATCTCCTCTTGATGCAGAAAGTGCACAGTCGACTGTAAATAGCCTAAGATCATAGCTGTGATCTTCATCTTCTTCAGCTTCAGCAAAACAACCTTGATGTTTCTTCTGTTTACTTCTCCTTTCATCGGCTTGCTTCTTGTAAAACTCTCTCATCTGGTGGCCAGCCTTTCCACAATAAAAACATCTCTTAACATAAGTATCAGTCATACCTCTAGATGATTTCCCTTGAAAGGAGTTGGCTCCTTTTTGCTGCTGCTGCGGTTGTTGTTGCTGTTGTTGGTACTGGCGCTGCTTTCCTCTGTGCTGTCTTTTCTTCGCCATCAGAGCAAGATCATTGCCCTGAGTCTTTAGATTCTATCGTCGCTCCTCCTCCTGGACCAGAATCGTTGTCAGTTCATCAAACAAGGGGGCTTTCTCCCTCACTGACAACGCTGAGATGAATGTCTGATATTCATCTATCATTCTGCTCAGTGTAAGTGTAACCAGATCTGAATCTGATACCTTCTCTCCAATGGATCCCAATTGGTCTTTCAGATCCTTAACTCTGGCCATGAATCAACCAACTGATTCATTCTCACCCATCTTTAATGCAAACAATTTTCCTTTGAGTGCTAGAACACGATTTGAGTTCTGTGTCTCGTACAGACCCTTGATCGTATTCCAGATGTCCGCGGCCGACTTGCAGTCTCGAAATATGAGGGATAATGTTGTCTTTGATAGATATCTTCAGTATTACTTTTGCCTTTGTTTCTCTCTTATCCCAGTCCTATTCTTGGGTTGCATTTCCGGCTCTCTGTTCATTTCCCAAGATGATCGACCACGCGTTCGCACTCTCCAGCAAGGTTTACATTTTGAACTTCCAATTGGAGAAATTCGTTCCATCGAGCTTGCCAGACTCATGGAGGTATGATTCCAAACTGTTGTTCATTTTCGCCCAACTGAACACTTAAAACTGCCACCACCGGGCAAGTCCGATCTGCTGCCACTGAACAGATCACGGACTTCACTTTGCCACCACCGGGTTGATCCGATCTGCTACCACCGAGCTGATCAAGGATCTCACTTCGCCACCAACGGGCAGATCCGATCTGCTACCACCGAGCGATCAAGGATCTCACTTTGCCACAACCGGGCAGATCCGATCTACTACCACCGAGTTGATCAAGGATCTCACTTCTCCACCATCGGGCAGATCTGATCTGCTGCCACCGAGCTAATCAAGGATTTCGATTCGCCACCACCAGGCAAATCAAATCTACTGCCACCGAGCAGAATCTCCACGTGCCTCCACCGGGCCTCTGCTGATTTGCAACAAAAAAATTGCAGATCTTCAGAGAGAAAGGGTTGGTGCTCCAATCGACGCCGAATCCGCGCTAATCCCGAAAAATTAAAATTCGCGATGTGCAGGAAAATTGGCGTGCTTATAGACCACAGATCCGTGCCAATTTGGTCTCTCTTTTCGCTAGCGTGACTTCCAGCTCAACTCCCGCGCCAATAGCGCGACTTTTCTTGAACAATCTGCGCCAATCGCTGCGCACCTTCTAAAAAAAATTCCGCTCCAGATTTTCTCTCCAACCCTTCCTTCGGCTCAGAGATGATCAATCATCTCACACCTTCTCGCTTCAGGTGTTACTGTAGATCCACCTAATTACACAGCTATCTCTACATGTACAAATGTGCAACTAATGATACATCCCAGAAAAAAAAACAAAAGCTAAGGCTACCTCTACCCTAAGCTCTGATACCAAGATAAAAATAATGAAACTTGAATTAATCAGAAGGAGTTGCAGCTCACAGGTGTGTACATCACCTGGAGACTGCACTCATAGAAGGAGGAGACTCTCTCTCTCTCGTTCACTCAATACATTACAATGAATGAATATTACATATTAAATACATGACTGAAAAGTAGGTAGTTGAAACCATCCTCCTAAATTCTAGGAACAACTCCTAAAGTAAGAAGGTAACGTTACAACCACATAACCATTTCCTCATTATTTCTAACTGGTTGTCTATCTTTGATAATGATCATGCTGATTAGGTGCAAAGTGTACATTATTTTATATTAATAGTTAATGCCTATTGATAGTTACTTTTCCTGTGGATGATTACGTTTATACATTGCAAAATTGTACATTAATTAATAATTGATGCATGCTAAGGATTGCCCATATCATGGATGAGACTTCTGATTCGTTATACGGGGTTGCATATTAGGTTATGCGAGGTTGCATGTAATGTTATAACTGATGCATGTTTAATATAACTAACTTCTGTAAGCAGTGATATTATTTTCATCGCAGAGATTGTTTAATATGTGGGTAGCATACTAATCCAGAAGGGTGTGCTTCTATATTGGTGAAGTAAAGGTTTGTATAAGGAAAGGCCAATGAAATAAGGTATACGAGCATGTGGATTCATATGGTCATATATAGGGGTCATGGGTATCCCAAAAATAAATAGTGTAAGCATATACCCGTCATATTCCAAAATGATAAGTTGTATATCATTAAGTTAGGGGAATAGTCTATTTTTTCAAGCTTATATATGATCCTCATGGAGGTTACGTTCCTCGATTGGGGACTTCTACAAACAAACAAACAAACAAAGTGTAAATTATATGCAAGGACTCGTTTTTATTTCAAGTGTGCAATGATAAAAGAAGTTAGAAACTAAAGCAGTGATGGGTATTAAGAATACATCATGTAAATGTTGGACATACTAAGTATATGTGCATATAGAATAAAACAGAAGAAAACCTCAAGTTGGCAATGCAGGGTTTACCCAAATATTTAAACAAATGAATAACATTAGAATATAGTCATAGGGCCATAGACTCATTGTTCATTGTTTCATGGTAGACAATTTTATATATTTTTATTTGCTAAGTTTTTTTTCCTGAAGAACATCATTTGCGTTGGTATACATTTAATAAATATGGTCAACGAATTACTGATTCACAAATTATATGAGTCCCTCAAACGCACAGTCACAATGTTACAATCTAACCGAGTTTAAAGGAAACAAGGAATTTCTAGCTATCACCCGACTATCCCATGCCTTGGCACTGGTTGCATGGATTAGCTTGTAGGGACTGATTGACTGAATGAAAAAAAAAAGTATAGATTTTCCTCAAATAGAAAGTAACTGCAAAAATTTGGATGAAAATAAGGGTTTGTGTCTCTTATAAAAAAAAAAAAAACCATATCTCTAGTGCAAAAGTCAACATTAAAAGACAAAAAGGGTATACTTTCGTTGAATGATTTTGATAGTATGTTTTTTCTTTATTCCATCAATAAGATTTCAAACCAGGTATAAAGCTTGAAATATGAACAAAGGCGTATATAGCACCATGTTATTGGTCAGTGAAAACAATTAAATGAGAGGAAATTATGTTAAACTAACTTTGAAAAATAATAAAATTGTAACCAGTTCTTGGTACATGAGAAGACCATGATGATTAGATATGGAAATTCATAACAATACATATTATTTTAAACCGCAATCAGAACCAACATTCAAAGTAAGCATGTATGTATATTGCATCAAATAGAAGAGTTAGTGGTAAGTGGCGTAGTAGGTAACTGTTATTTCTTGGGCCATATAGCTATCCCACTCATGACATCATCTGCATGGAGGATTATGTATAAGAAAAAATACTTATATTTTGAACATATATCGAGGGGTGAGACCTCTTTCAAATAGGAACTTGATCATAATTATGTTTAGTATGGAAAATCATATGTTTCTAACGAATAACTAGATAAATATTTATGCATTAAATCCTTATGTATAATGATTTCCATAAATGAGCAAAGCCAATTCTAGTCTATCTTAGTAGGATGATTTTTCATGTAAATGTCCAAATTAGTTATATTTGAGCATGTAGAGATTGTGGTTTCGGAGGTGTAGGTAAAATACATATATATGCACGATAGTAACTAGAATTACATAAGGACAACTTGGGAAAATTTGGTACTATGAATGATGAAGAGAAATTAGAAAGTTTTGTTTAAAACCTCTAACACAAACCGTAACATGTACCGGTTGAGGAATTGCGTGGAAAATTATATTAGGTAAGAGATTGCATAATGATTGGTGAAAAAAAACAAATATCACCTAATGCCTTAAAGGAGGATTATATAATGGAGGAAGTCCATGGTTATATCGGGGCTCAATTATTGTATATCTATATCGATGCCTTGTCATGTATAGTTTTATATATTGTTACCATAGTCTGGTTAAGTAGTCATTAAGATGAACATGTTGGAGTTCAATATGCTTAATATCCATGAATGTTAATGAGTTATATGAATTTACCATACCAGCACATGTGTGTGTAGTACTATAGATTTGTCAGAATATTGTATTTATGAAATGGTTAATGATAAGATGGTGAGAACATGTTATAGTACAAGACTATATAGCCTGCACAAATTGTGATTCAAATTAATCTTCTGATTAATACATCTAAAATACAACATGATTTTTTCTTTGGTTGGAGGAAACTATGGTTAAGGGAAATTTTAACTTAAACATATTTCGAAGACATATGCATCTTTTGAGGGATATGCATAATAGAACCTATAAGTATCCTTTAGTACAACCCATAGTAACTGATGAAGTAGTACGAATGATATATACTACTAGGTCAATTAAATGATATCCAACAACTTATTTAAAACAAATTGATATCATATAAATTAAAAACTGCATAACTTGTATCAAGCAATTTTGAGAAGTTCTCTTATTGGATTGAATTCATAAGATGCCTGGACAACATAAGGAAATGGTGTTTAATTCAAACTAGAATTCATAAAGTAGATAACTCATATTTTGGTAAAGGGCGATTTAATGTTAAGGGTGAGCTAACATGTAAATACCCTAAGATCATAAACACTTACAACTACAAGGAGTGTAGGATTGAACGTAGTAAAAACTTTCATGGCCACCAAGTTGTTGAGGCATAAAAAGGGAAAAAGTAAAACATACGAGGTCAATTAATGATCTGATGAATATTAAACTTCAACAACTATGAGTTAATAGTACGCTTTAGAACATTAATAAGAAGGTATGATTAAGATGAAAATATTCATGAATACAATACTATGTCACTGATATTGTAAACACATGACAACTAGAATTGATTTACACATGACATAAAACTTTTTTAATTACATAGATGAACCATGATAAATGAATTTCGGTATGATACTAACATGGTGGAAAATTATGTGGATAAGGTTTATGTCATGCAGGTGATACCATGAGGATGGTATGATAGGCTGTGGCAGAGCTGGACTATGTACAACAATACATATGGGACCATATGACTACATATGCTACAAGGTTGAAAAAAAATGAAATGTGTATTAATGTATAGAACATACCTTTTGTGTAGCTACGTATTAGTCATTGGATGGATGTCTAGCTAGATAAACAAACCTGGAGGGTACCCAACAAAAGGAAAGTAAGTTTGGTATAAGTAACTATGGCTAATCCCAGTTTGGCATACATACAATTACGATGAATGTGTATACGGATATATATTGTGATGTGAAATAATCTGTTATGACCTTGGAGGCATATTAATGTGGAAAATATGCTAACTGATGTATTTTATGCAGAAATTGCAAGAAGCACTTTTTCTACAAGAACTTAAAGGCTTGAAAGAATACAAACATAGAACATGCATTATTTGGATAAAATAACTGATAATAAATAGATGCCTTAATAATAATAAGCAACATATCATGATATTTATCATAGTTAAATTTTTTGCATCTATAAATTCTCACAAACTGTTTGAAATGTTACAGGTAGCTATGAAAGGAGAGCACTCCTTGAGACTGATGTAGCTATGGAAGGAGAGGTGATGGGAGCACTCCTTGTGGCCAATGTACATCGTAAAAATTGCATAATATGGCAGAGCCATGAGAGATGTTGATTCAAAAACCAACCAATGAACGAGGACATGATGCAGTAATACACTGAGGATAGTGTAAAATTTAAGGGGGAGTATGTAACACCCCTCCCTTGTGCCCTAAATTATTGTAAACCTAAGCTAAGTTAAATCTAGGTGTGATAACCTGCCTTGTGTGTTAAATGTTTGTAATCCTAAACAAAGGAAAGCTAGGTTTGATACCCTCCTTTATGGGTTAAACTATTCTAAACCTAAGCTAAGGAAATCTAGGTGATATGTAATATCAAAAGAAAATGCATTATTAAATAAATAATAAAATAAATCACTTGGAGGGTGGAACACAAAGAGAGAGGATATGCTTTCCAAATCCCATGAGGAATGGGATAGAGATGAATCTTTCATGATAAAGCATCTATATGTGATTGTAGATAAGCTTGGATGGATTGGATAGCCATCAGATAGATGGGAGATAAATATCCATCGGACATAAAAGCTTTGTGGGAGATAAAGGCAGCTTTTTATGTGGAAAATCGTCGTGGGAGATAAAGACGAGATTTTACAGAAAAGACCTAGGAAAATGGAAAAAGCCATAAAGGACGATTCTGCTAATGGTAACTAAATCATGAAAGAAGGTATTAAATACCAAGTGCATTGATCACTTGAGGATAGTTGATCCTTGGAAAGTTTTTTGTCTCGGGGGGAGTCATAGGTGATTCATGGCTCGGTGGTGGTGCTCCTCCCTCCAAGTGAGATTTATTTGATGTCATTTGCATGGAATATTTGTATGTACTCTACTCTCTCTCTCTCTCTGCCCCAATTTTCTTTTGAAGAGTTTTCTTAGTTCTGACAATGTTTGAATGAATGGAATGTGCTTAGATATTAATAGATTTAATAGTGTTTCCCTCTATTCGGATGAGATTTATTGGCATGGTATGTGTTTCATGTTTAATCCTTACTTGATAGGATGTTAAATCATACAAGTGAGTTATATGGATTTCCTAATTACCTCTCTTATGGAAATGATGGATGGAATAATGCTTGTGAATCATGTGTGATAGCATATGCATGTCAAGGTGATTATGATCGTCTTTGCATTTGATAAGGAGGGATAGGATGTTTGGTATTATGCAAGGGTTCATGCATGTGGAACAATTATGTAGGAATGTCTCCCATAGAATTGTCCATGATTCACCATTATTTATGTCATGCATAATGAAGCTTAGTAGTCTTGCATGTTGCATAAAGAACATATGGTGCATGTCACATACAGGTATTAGGATTTCAATCATTGTTCCTAGCCTAATTAGTTATAGAAAAAATCAACATTTATTTCAATTATGTTGGGATAGGGATATGAAAGAGTTCTAATAATTGTATGTTATAATTTAACCTTTTGTCCTAGTTGTGTCTTAATGACTAAGGGCTGAACTAAAGAGTATTGTAATCACTCTATCTATAATGATTGATTTAATATGCTTGTGATGCCCACTAAAACTCAACTATAAATGAAGAAATCTTTAATTTAATGGAGCATAAGGGAGAAATTCCTAGGTACGATAAGGAGGTTTGTTACAATTATATCTATTTTCAAAAGTTGTCTACCATTTCCAGCCATCATGAACTATATCCTTTCAGGGACATTCAAAGGTAACCATAATCAACTAGGGTCAAACATAAAAAAGTGGTTATACAATCTCTACATGATTAAAATTTTTCAAACATATGAAACATGGTGAAATATCATCAAGTATAGTCAAACGTGGTCACTCATGGTAAAACATAATCAACCATGGTCACATATAGTGAACATTGTCTTTGGTAGTTGAACATGGTCTATCCCAATCAGCCATACTCAATCATAGTCAAACATGATCAACCATAGGTAACTTAAGAAGCCTTATCGAATTATTTTCAATCATGGGGAAGATGGCCACCATTTTTAAATGTTATTAACTATGCTTAAACATAGTCTATTATAGTATATCATGGGAAATCATATACAACCATAGTCAACAATAGTCAAATGTGTTGAAACATGGTCATACATACTTTACATCGTGAGACATGGTAAATATGGTCAACAATATCCAACACGGTTATGAATTTTCAACCATAAGAACCCATGGTTATTCATTTGTCCCTAGTAACAAAACCAAAGCAATCATAACTTGACTTTTTCTCAACAATAGTTAATTAGAGTTGACCATGGCCACTTATGGCCAACCAAATTCAACCATGCTTACCTATTCTATAAATGGTCATGTTAGAAAATTATATATTACAAAGAAATGGAACACCTAAAATATTGCAGAAATATAAACATAGAAAATGCATAAAACAAGAGAGACATAGATTTACGTGGTTCGCCTACTTTGGGCTACGTCGACGGAGAAACAACCAGTCCTTCCTATTATATTATCTAGCAAACTGAAGAGATACAACCTACAACAAATCCCCTATAACACCCTCTTCGCTCTCAATCTCCTCTCTCTTCTTCACTCAAAATTCAGATCTACGTAGATGCAATACAATTCCCTCATATATAGTGAGGTGTTGCCTTCTAGGGAAGAAAACCCTAATCTAAACATAACTTCTATCGTCATATCATTTGCCTAATGAACGACCTAGATTGACTAGAAATTACTAGACTTTTACAAGGCAATTTTACATTTGTTTTTAGCTTCGGGGGCACTATCTTCGATCCCTCGTCGTGGGACTGCTAGCCCTCGGACCCCCGTGGGGGGGACAAGGCACCCCTTTCACCCCCCTGCGTGGAGGGGTCTACAATCTTCTTGGGGTATACATTCGGCTGAGACCTTTGAATACAGAAGATAATCAGGCTCCACACCTAACAGGTCAAAAGGGTCAACATAGTCAATTGTTATCAATTGTGATGAGCTATCATTTACAATGGTCAGCCACATGCAACTATAGTTAAACATAGTCAACTATAATGTCTCATAGTTAGTTATACTCAACCATGGCCAATTAATGTCAACATAACTACTGATGGTCAATCATAGACAATTGTACTCTATCTTAGTCAACTATAGTTAAATGTGGATAGTTATGGTTGACCATATACAAATATAGTTACCTATATTGAACTATATGTCAAGCATCATCAACTTTAATCAACAATCCCCACTTACTGTGCATGAACATGAAGTATCAACTAATAATAACCACATTAAAATAAAAATAATTGATATATTTCGATTAGTAACATTTTGCACCTTTTAAAAACTAATTACCCCAATCTACATATATCACTCACATTTTGCTTTCATATAGTTATTTAATACATTCACATATTCCATCAAAATTTATGAAAATTATCATAAGAGCCGTGTTACTTGGGAGAAAGCGGGGAGCGAGAGCGACATTTTCAGAAGCTCCCGGTTTGGAAGCGAATTTCGAAGTGTTTTTTATATAATATAAATATATATATATATATATATATATTATATTTTGATACATATATGTGATCAAACACATGTAAGAAAAAAAAAAAAAAAAAAAAACATAGATTGAACCATATAACAACAATCATCTAGAAGTTATAATCTTCATCAACCACATCAAATTAGTAACATAGTAACATACAACATATTGAGTTTCATGATTCATCAATCTTAAAGTTTCAAGCTTTCAAAATTCAATATATAACATTTATCATCATTGATCACCAAAGTTGTACCTGTAAGCTAAGTATAACCATTACAATAAATAATATCTAACAGGAAATGAAATGTTATAAAATGAAATGAAATGAAACAACTTTCAACTTACATGAAACATCATATTCATAATTCATTACTAATGCGTTATAATTGCCAACTTCAAACTTAAATTGTGATATATTGTTTAAAAAATTATCATAATAAATATGAAAGAGTCAATAGTTATAAAAACTAGAAACTAGAAAAGAGAAGTAAATCTATTATCTATTTCTTATGCTTGGGCCTCTTGCCACCACGAAAAATGTCTAATTTTTTAGTCATGTTGGAAAATCAATATCTTTGTCATTAATATCACCCCCTAAGCATTAATATCCAAAGGTATCTTTGTCATTACCTCTATATCTGTATAGGGATCGTTTTCATTAATATCACCCTCTAAGCATGAACATAAGATAGAAAAAGCATAGCATGTCAAGTCAAGATTTTGTTTGAGTTATGCGTACATTTTTAGGAGGGTCATGATAGAGGAGTTCGACAACCAATGTCACTAATATCAAGTCACATAGAGTGATTGGTGCTCTTGATTAAATATGAGTTCCATACCCTAATACATGACAAAATTCAATGGAAACATTGCAATCCCCCAATCCTGAAATCCTGAAAAACTGATAAGTCTACTAGATTTTGAATGAAATCTAAAATTCTACATTCACCATATGAAATCCAATGAGGCCCGAACCACTCTCAAACATCCTAAGTCATTTCATGGTAATGTTAAAAATTTAAGTAAAAGGGTGAAAATGAAGATTAAGGAGAATGAAAAGCATAGCAATACTAGGGACATAGACTTGATCATTAAGGTGTGCCACTCAAAAATTATTTGTTTCTTTCGAAAAAATTTGAATTTCGAATATTACTACAAATTTTTTGTTTGCAAAAAATGCAAAACGCTCCCGAAAAGGCAAGGAGCTAAATGTTTTTTAGGGAGTGTGCTCCCAAAGTCGCTCACTTTTCGAGAGCGATTTCAGGAGCGGGCTCCCAACCCGTTCCCGAGTCGCTCCGGCCCAGAGCGTGGATTGGAAGCGGGATCAAGGGAGGGAGAGGGGCTGTGGGGTGCTCTCTCACACCACTGGATAAGAGTATTGAGGGTTTCTTCTTATACTTTCTTCCAACTAAACAAGTTTTAAATGAAAGACTTTACATTATATTTTGTGATAATGATTGTGCTAGTTTTAATTCAACTAGAATACATTTAAAACAATTTATATCCCTTATAAATGATTCTCATCCTCTACAAGGTTCTACAAATTTGAAAAATATAATAAAGAATAAATCCAATTCAAACCAAGTGACATGCATCTCATAAATTTTGTAATTTAAACCTTGTCAGAGTTTTTGTAAACCTATTTATTTATCTATTCACTCACATTGATAAGAACTCCAGCGTGACTCCTTTCTCTAGTAAAAGTGAATTTCGAAATATCAAAGTGAAAGACATGATTTCTGTTGGTTAAAGTCAAATGCTCTAATTATGAACGTAGTGTCCTTTCGATGGAAAAAAAATGAAAAAGGTTATGGAACCATCATGAAACATGATATTTGGTCAGTCCGTAGCTCTGCTTTGAAAAAGATTGGAACAGCATTATTTATAGTTAAATTTTATTTATTTTTGTTTTGATTTTTTTATTAAAATTTTATAATAAAATTTTTAGTAAAATTAAAGATTATTTTTAACATCTACCAAGATGTGGATCAGTGGCATTTTATCATGGATTGCTTTGTTTGAATTATATAAATTATATAATTTAAATTTACGATGCGAACAGATTCCTACCATAAAGTTCAATGAATATATATATGGGACGGAAGAAATTTATATTGCGTCATTATGTGTAGAATCGGATCATAAATGAGACGTACATTAATTGCTATACTAGTTGTTGCCCAGTGACTACCAGAGATTCTGTCTTTGGCGTATAGGGGAACGATTATAGTGTTCTTATTACTCCAAATTTATATTAGCTTACCCTAGTAAAGTTGCGTAATGACCTCTCAAAGATTCCTTGTTTTTAGCTTTAGCTCATAATGGAACGATCTGACAGTTTTATTGATCGCATGTCATCGTTTGTCCGGACATTTCGGGTGCGTGGCTCACCTACTAGGGTTTTCAATGCCTTGGTCTCGTTTTCAATCATGGAAGAATGTGATAATAGTCGCCCAGCAGATTACCTATGGACTTCCAATTAGTGAAGAATGTGATATTTAAACCACTTTCCCACCTAACCATGTTTTCAATGCTGTAGTCTCGTTTTCAATTATGGAAGAATGCGATGTTTGGAGCAGTTGTCCACCAGATTATCTATGTATTTTCAATTAGTGAAGAATGTGATATCTAAACAACCCTACCAATAACCTGGTGGGCAAAGGCAACGATCTCACTAGATTGTCTCGCTGGTTTAGATAGCGATACCATAAGTCAAAGCTATATTTAGTTCTCTGGGTTCGATCGTCGACAGTACATGGACACGTCATTAGCGATTTAAGAAGCAGAAACAGTGCCTGTCCATTCATGCATCTACCATATTAAACTATAAAATGAACCCTCTACTCTTCTCAAAAACGTAATGCATGCCTATGAATTTTACAGTCTTACAGCAGTCATAATAATCCATAAGAGCTCTGCAGAAAAGACTAATCTTGAGCGTCATGAATTCTGGACATGCTGATCAAGCTATCGATTCTTTTATTAATGTCGATATAGGGTGGAGCCATCAATTTTACGATGGCCAGACGAAACTACCCGTCTCCGGCCAATCAAGCAGCATGACCGAATTGAAGTCGAGTATTATCAACGCCAGCCAGAGCAGTCGCATGATCGCGGCGCCGGCCATCAATCCCAGCGCCAAGGGTTTTTATGATTTGGCGGCGACAACGAAATCAGGACCAGAAATGCGCCTGGTCGCGGTTTCGCTTATTAAAAGCAATATATCCGCAGCACGAAATATGCCCTCCCGGCACAGATTTTCCTCGGCGTTCCCCGGAAGACAGTGGCCAGTGGCTGCAGCAAGCTCTTTGTCTTGCAAGGGTGGTGCAGTTAAAGTGAAGAACAAGCGAGAGAAGCGGTTCCAGTGCGTCCCCACTCAGGTGGTGAAGACGGACACCTCCAATTTCATGGCCATGGTACAACACTTCACTGGAATCACCCACACCACCACTACTACCGGTGAATCGACTCTAGCTCCATCTGCCTTCTCGTATTCCCCACGGTCTACTACCTCAGCCATTTCTACATCGTTGAGTAAACCCTTCCCACATCCCGCCCTATGCAAAAACTCAAATTCTACCGGTTCAAAATCTACTACAACTATGGCCACGACCATTTGTGCTTCGCCTGCTACCTTCGTACTTCCTCACCTGACAATCTCTGACCCAGCAGCCCTTTATAAGCGCCCCAGCCAGTATAACTGGCTTTGATCATATTTCAACGTTTACGCTGCTCACTAGAAAGAACATATCACGCTTCTCGTTGATTTGTTATGTTATAAAATTTTACCATTATATAGTTCCTGAATCTCGTATGTTTTTTTATTTTAAAGAGTTTAACATTTCTTATTGCTTTGCTAATATGAAAAACCTAAGACGTGTAATTAAGAATATAATTCTTAAAATAATTGCTGTACTGAATTGATTTAATGTATAGCTGGATTTTAGTAGAGTTGTTTATTCACCAATTTGTGTAACATTATTTATTGACAGTGACGACTTATTATAAATTAATTATATTATTATTATAAAGATTTGAATTTAAATAGATATAAAAAAATTATTAAGCCATGTCTACGGTACACTTAGAGGTCTCTGAGAAATTAATAAACAGGGAGAGTCTTTTTCTATTGTTCAGAAACATGAATGTACAAGCATGAATGGTAGAGTGATAGTTGACGGAGACATCATCCATCATTGTGTTTCAGTCAAACAAAACTCACGATTGCACTTGGGCAATGTGGGAAATACAACATATTTGAGAGTTGTGTGGAGAGTTGTATGTGTGAGTGTGCTTTATTGAGAAGAGGCCAAGTGTGCCTCGGCTAAAGAGAGAGGCTGAGAATGCCTAGAGTGAAGAGAGAGGATCAAGTATGTGTGTGCTGCTAAGAAGAGGCGCAGAGTGCATGTGCTAAAAAAGATGGCTGAGAATATAAAGGTCTATGAGAGACTATGTGCTGCTCAAGAATGTGCAAAAGACCGAGTGTTACAATGGCAAAGCATGAGTGTATGATGTTGAGTATGAATGAAGTTTGTTGAGTATAATTGAGTGCCAAAGGCAGAGGAGAACAGAGAGTTGGAATCAACTAGAGTGACTACAATTAAAATGAGTAGTAAGTTTTCTTTTGAGTGTGGGTTTGAGCCTACATATAGGGAGTTGGTGCTTCCATATGAGTGGGTGTTTGAGAATACTTATGGGTTGGTTCCTCTTGCAGTTTGGTGCTTATATAAATGAAAGGAGTTGCAAGTTGGTGGTCGCACAAATCCATGAAGTTGGTGTTTTAGATGGTGCTTTTTTTAAGATTATCAGCTGTTTGCAGAAGAAGGGAGATGGTGCTTCCTCCTAGTGTCTGCTAGTAAATAATCAAAGGGAGTTGGTGCTTCATGTGATTGGTGGCTCATAAAAAAACTGATGTAATAGAGTAGGAGCTTATTATTACATCAAATAACAAAGAAGATTTTGTGGTTTTTCTCTCAAAAGGTTTGCCACATTAAACCTATGTTTCTAATGTGTATTGTTATCATAGTGTTTGTGTTCACACGATGATTTGTGTTGTTGCACATGATAATTTGTTGATTGCTCACATGGACAATTAGCAAGTTTGAATGTTAAATATAAATTAGGAAAAAGTTGAAAATTAGCCTTCATATTGATTCATCCCCTCTCAGTATTACCATTGTTTCCAACCTTCTATGGCACTTCCTCAAGGCTTGCAACCTACCAAGATTATGATGTATTTCTATTCTCTTTTATTGTACTCAACCATGGTGTCGAAACCCTTATAGGAGTATTTTGATGCTTAGCTTTTTTAATAGGAGAGAAAAGAAAATTTGTTTTTTCCAAGCTCTCAAATTTTCCTGAGTTCTTACGATTTTGTTGACAATTATGTATAATTTTAGAAGCTTGTTTGTTTAATGTATAAGGACATTCAACATTGGTATTAGCATGTTCAACATGTTTTTTTTATAGGAAAAGTAGTTTTAGTGTTTTTTTCGGGTTCCCTTCCACTATGCGTACAATACTCTGGTGCAAGTGAGTTAAATTGGTCCCTGGCCTGAAATACGATCCACAATTGTTATTAGAGAAAACATTTTTGAGCAATGATACTCACAGTTTTTTCTTTTTTATGACATCACTATTTGTAATCTTAGATTAAATCTCTCTCTCTGTTAATGATTAATTTTGATAAATGGTATGTATTCCTCATTTTCATTCAAATATACATATTTCTTCTTTCAAATTCTTTCTGTCTGTAAAGATAGTAAAGATATATTTGTATTTCTTTTAGAAGTCATAATATTTCTCACCTCCATCCACTACTATAATGATTCTCAATCTTTGCATTATTTCTTGGTATTTGTAGATCTGTATATGTAAAACATATGTAATTATTAATGTTTTTCCTTATTAATTCTTTAGGCTAGAGGACTTGGTAGAGCTTGTCATCATATCTCTCAAATCTTTCTATTTCCTAAATTACGTATAGTCCAGGATTCTTGTCACCCGCGTAGGTTAACAAGACCCTTGTCTACCAATATCCTAGGGTAACTAACTTGGGCTAATTTATTTAACATTTTACACTCTATATGTTTATAAATTTACTTATAAATATGCATGTTGGTTACACATATAGTTTCTTTATTGTTGTACTACCCTATCCATTTATAATGAGACCTAGAATCTAGGACGATAGGGTTACTGAGGGTCGTTCTCTATTTATAACACGTTCAATATAACGCTTACGTGCAATAACATATCTTTCCAAGAACTTTTGGTATAAAATTTTGCTTTCCCACCTTTAACAATTTCTGAGAGGTGCCAAAATTTTTCCTATAGCTTGCAATTTTTTCTTGCCATGTTACAATTTAAAAATACATATACCAATTTTCAATTTTTTCTTGCCATGTTACAATTTAAAAATACATATACCAATTTTCATTCATAGAAACATATAGGTTACACAAACAAAATATTAAAGATAAATATTCAAACACAAAGCCAAATTTCTTAAACTACTTCCTCAGTACAATTTGTCTTTCTTTTTTCTATTTTCAAGCTTCTCTAATCATATCTATTCAAGAGTAACATCAAAATAACATATCATTTATCTAATATTTTCCTAGGAATGTGTCAAGGGCTCTTACTATCCTCCCAACCATGAGCTAGCTTTTATAGCTAGCTATCCGCAGGCTCTACTCCTCTCTATCAGAGAACAATCAAGGAACTTTTAAGAGACTTTTCTCCTAAAACTTAAAGGAGTGTCCTTCTCTATTTCCCGTGCTCAAACCAATATTTATCTCCTGTTGTTTATTCTTAGGAAGTAGTAGACTTTCTCTCATGGATTATTCCAACATAGAGTTGACTTCATGAAATTTACCTCGAGTCATGCTTTTCTTCTTGCGGTCTTTCTTTACAAAATTCTGTTGAATAATGGTAAACGGAGAATTTTATCCCTGTTTTGTTTCAGATAACTAATTCTAACTATTTCCATAATAGTTAGGAGTTAAGTTCCACATGATAGCCGTTAACACATTACTAATAATGTTAATAAACAAAAATATTTTATTTTCTATTAATAAAAGTAACTATTTACATCAATTAGTGATTAGTATTTTTAGATTTTCCAACAATAATTACATAAAAATGTCATAAATGATTATCAATGGGTGTTACAATCTCAAATTCAAACATAACCATTCATCGACATAATGTTGTTATGTGATCCAAGAGAAGATAACCTCACATGTTGATGAACACTTCGCACTATCATAATGTGATGAACATACTATGATGTCGTGATGTGACATAGATAATTGAACATCAAAATGTGGTGAATATTTCCTAATTTTGTAATGATATGAGCATAGATTGGCATCATGGTATGACAAACATAATACAATTTCATGATCTTACAACCACTACCCCTAATTTCAATGCAACAAGCATATCATCTTGTCTTAATGCAAAGAGCATAACCTCAAATCCTAATGTGATGAATGATATATTGTAATTTGACAACTATAGCCTCATGTTGTATCGTGGTGCACAAAATATGTTGTCACAATCTGATGAACATAACTGAACCTTGCAATGAGAAAACCATAATTTTATGTTACAATATGTCAAACAAAATCCAACACCATAATGTGTAGAATACCAACCATGTCAAATTATTGTCAACCATTGTGAAACATGGTCAAACATAATCGACCATGGTCAAATGTAGTTAACCATTTCCATCCATGGTCAACCATAATAAATCAAGATCACACATGGTCAACCAGGGTCATACTTTATCAACCTAGGTCAATAATAATCACCCATGGTCAACATGGTTGTTCATAGTCCATCATGGTCTACCAAGGTCTACCATAGTCAGCATGGTTAACCATAAGAAATCATGAGAAATAATTATCATCCATGGTCTACATGGGTGACATGGTAACAATTATAAAACGTAGTAAACCTTAGTCAACCATAGCGAACTATAATCATTTAAGGCTAACCATAGTCAACCATGATCAAATATCATCAAAGATTATTAACCATAGTCAAAATCATCAAATTTGGTCAACCATATTTGCACATTGTCATTGTCCATCAACCATAATCAACCATGTTCAACCATATGCACCCTTAGGTATTCATATTCACCAATGGTCATCCACAGTTGATCATATTTAGGATGGGTAGATGACTAACCATAGCGTATCATAGTCAACTATATTTAAATGTCGACAACCATGGTTAACCACTTTCATCCATAGTGGACCATAGTCAACCATGCTCAGTGCCCATCAACCACCACCAACCATTATTAACATGGTAAACTAAAGGAGAGTGTGCACAGCCATAGTTAACAATGGTCAATTGTGCCTAAAGTTGTCCTACATAATGTGCATGGTTATTCATAATCAACATGGTTAAATGTGGTTAAACATAGTAAAAATTGGTTTCCCTTGGTCAAGCATACTCAACATGGTTAGATAGAGCCAATTATGGTCAACCATGCTCACCTAGAGTCAAGATGATCATTCATAGTCTGCCATCGCTTACCCTAATCAACCATAGTCAACCACAATTAACTATTATTAACATTGGGTATTCATAAGAAAAAGCGATCAATTATAGCCTTTCATGAGTAACCATATGGAACTGTAGTAAATTGTGGTCAAGCATGGTCATACATCATCTACATAGATGAACATGGTAAAACATGGTCACCATTTGGCAAATTTAATCAATCATGATCGTATGGAATACCACGTAAAACCTTATACAACCATAATTAACCATGGTCAATAAGTATAAGATGGTGTGTTTTGTTAAAATTTGTCAACTACTACAAACTTTGGTGAATTATAGCCTTGAGGGGACAAGCATAGTTAACCATACCTAACCATTGTCAGAAATTGTTAAAAATGGTGATACATGCTGCACATGACTAAAATTGTCAACCATATCAAACATGGTGAAATTTTATCAACTATAGTCAAACATGGTCAACACTAGTAAATAATAATCAACTATTACCACATATGGTCGACATGCTCTTCCGGAGACGAGCTTGGTATACCCTAATTAAGCATACTCAAGCATACTCAATCATGATCAACGATAGACAACTTTAACAAACAATATTGAACCATTTTCAACCATGGTCAATGATCATCAACATTTGGAAAATGGTCACCATTGTCAAACATGGTGAAACATTATCACACATACTTTTCACACTATAACATGATAAATGTGCCAACCATATCCATGCCATTGTTAAGCATTGTGGCTCATATTAACCCAACTCGATTCATTTGCCCCCCCATAAGAAACTCAAGTCAATGTTAACTTGACATTTTTCAACAATAGTTAAAGTGAATTAATATAGTCACTTATGGACAACAAAATTCAATGATGGTCAACAATATATGACCATGGCTAACCATTCGTTGAATGGTCAAATGGGTAAACATAGTCAATTAGTATCAACCATGGTGAGGCATCATTAATAATGGTCAACATGTGAAACTATTGTCATGCATTAATTACCTATACCCAATGATGGTAATTTGGAACCAACATGGCCAATGATGCACAACGATGGTAAACTGTAATCTTTCTTAGTTAGGTATAGTTAAATATACACAATTTTAGTTGACCATATTCAAACATAATCATCCATCATCAATTTTAATCAACAATACTATTCCTTTACATACATCTCAAAGGAATAGTATGTAAAGGAATAGTATTGTTGATTAAAATTGATGATGGATGATTATGTTTGAATATGGTCAACTAAAATTGTGTATATTTAACTATACCTAACTAAGACAGATTACAGTTTACCATGGTTGTGCATCATTGGCCATGTTGGTTCCAAATCACCATCATTGGGTATAGGTAATTAATGCATGACAATAGTTTCACATGTTGACCGTTATTAATGATGCCTCACCATGATTGATACTAATTGACTATATTTACCCATTTGACCATTCAAGGAATGGTTAGCCATGGTCATATATTGTTGACCATCATTGAATTTTGTTGTCTATAAGTGACTATATTAATTCACTTTAACCATTGTTGAAAAATGTCAAGTTAACATTGACTTGAGTTTCTTATGGGGCGGCAAATGAATCGAATTGGGTTAATATGAGCCACAATGCTTATAGACAAACCCAAGTTAAGCATTGTCTATAAATTCTAAGACAATAAGTGATTGTCTATACTTCAATTGCGGTAAGTTTCCACCCTTTAAAAACTAATTTTCCCAATCCGCATATATTAATTACGTTTTACTTCAATATAATTATCCTTAATTTCTATTTTATATATTAATATATTTCATCTAAAATTAGGAAAAATATTACAAGAATAGTGTGATTTAATATTGTATTTTTTTTTATTTTTTGCCTAGTACTCTAATCTCATGTTGGTAGCAACCCAAATATTTAATAAAAAAGTCCATTTAACATTTTCTGCGAGGCACTAAAATTGTGTGGGATTGATTCTGCTTAGAGGTCGATTGAAACAATTTTATCCCATGAAAACCAAGTACTTTACACTTGATGAATTTTATACTTTACACCCGTCAATTTTTTTTGTAAACATATTTATTTCTCGATGCACATTCATAACGCAACTCCTCCTTCCTCTCGGAAAAATGAATTTCGAAATATCAAAGGCATAATTTATGTTGTCATTGTCAAATGCCCTAGTTACGCACTTATTGTCCATTCGATGGAAAATTTGAAGAGTTACAAACCATCATTTCATGCGGATAATAATAGACCTGAAACATCACATTTTTGTAAGTCGGCTGTCGAAATGATTTATTTTAAGTTGTTTATTTATGATATATTTCGCGACAATGTAGAAATAAATTATTTTAGTTAGGTTATTTATTATTTTTATTTTAATAAAAAATTGAAATATTATTTTTAATATATTAATTATTAATATATTACAACAAAATTAAAAAAAATCATATATTAAAGTGTAATTCAGAGAAATATTTAATAATTTTCTAGTAAATTTAATTTTTAAAATAAACTAAAATTATGGAGGAAAAGTAAGAGAAATGAAATATTATGTGATCTATACCGAAAAAAATCCCTGGTAAATTAAAATTTTCAATTTTATTAAGAAAAAAACACATATTAATTTTTTTTTTTTTTAATTATATGAAATTTTTATAATGACAATAGTTACAATTTCTTAAAAAAATTCAAATTTGAATAATAAAAATCTCACACTTATATTTATAATTTTTAGAGATTCTTAGCTCGAAGAGTTAACTGAGTTGGTTATTTACTAATTTCTGAGTACCTTTCCAATAAAAAAGTCAGGAGATAAATCTTCTGGACCCCTTAGAGTTTGACCCCATAAGATTGTTTAGGTGACAACCAACATTCCCTTCTCATGGATCTGCTTAAATTTTCACTTGCATACACAAGTCAGACTAACCACCATAAACTTCGGGTTAATCCGCTTAGATTTTCACTGGGATATAAAGCCCACACTAACCACCATCTAAAAAAAATTTCTAAAAAATTCCTATTTACACCCAAAAATGTAAATTTATAATACGACATATCCCATAAGTTGAAATATGTAATCTAAATTTATAATAGAGACATATGGCATAATATGTACTATCGGATCATAAATGAGTCATATGCTGCGGCATAAATCCTAGCGTTCTATAACGAATTACCACGGTCCACACTGGTTGATGCTCGTGAGTGGCATAGATTCTTTTCTTTGGCGCATAGCGGAAAGATTCGATGGCGTTTTCATTAATCCAAATTTATATTACCTTATCCTATTAAACTGTTACTTCGCTCGTCAATGCATACTGACCCCTGAAAGATTCTCTGTCTTTAGCCTATAAACACTTTTATTAATCGTATGTCATCATTTTTCCGGACATTTCTGGTTCGTATATCACCTACTAGGGTTTTCGATGCCGTCGTCTCGTTTTCAATCTGTGAAAAATGTGATGTTTGAACCAGTTGCTCACCAGATAATTTCTGGTTCGTATATCACCTACGAGGGTTTTCGATGCCGTAGTCTCGTTTTCAATCTGTGAAAAATGTGATGTTTGAACCAGTTGCCCACCAGATTGCCTATGCGCTTTGAACTAGAGAAAAATGTGATATTTAAATTACTTTCACGGCTAACCCGGTGGGCACGTGCAAGGACTTCCCTATATTGTCTCGCTGGTTTAGATGGCGATACCATAAGTCAAAACTATATTTATCTCTCTGGGTTCGATCGAAAGTACAGTAGCACGTCATTAGTGATTTAAGAGCTACCCTACTATACAATACAATGAACACTACCTCTTCCAAAATCATCTTTTGTGCCCATGAATTTTACAGTCCTACAGAAGCCATAATATTCGATAAGAGCTCTGCAGAAAATTCTAATTTGATTACTGCTGTTGCAAAATCTTAAGCGCCATGAATTCTGGATTTGCCGATCAAGCTATCAATTCTGTTATTAATGTCGATATAGGGTGGACGCATCAATTTTAGGATGGGCCGACGAAACGCCAGGACCCCGGCCGATAAGCAGCATCAATGAATTGGAGTCAAGTATTATAAACAACGCCAGCGAGAGCAGTCGCATGATCGCAGGGCCAGCCATTGTTAGAATTTAATTACCAACTGAAACAATAACCGCTGGACAGAAATCTGATTTCCGTAGATATTTCAGGTTGTTCGATGCTGCAAATTCATTCTTGATATTTTGAACATTAATGTGCATTAAATTCTCATAATTGAATTCCCCTGCAACTGCCGACTTGATTTCTTGAGAAAAACATCACGGCTTGTTGCATTCAATGCGCAGAGAAGCGTTAGAAAATATTTTGATTATTTCACTGTTTAAACTCAGATATGTTTTTTCCTATAAATGTAATGAACAACAGTTCCGTTAAAAAAAAAAAAAAAAAAGGTTAGAAGAACAATCTTCTGTAAACGCACAGCAGTGCTGAACCTGCAATTTTCTGAGATAAAGAAAATTGGTTTGTGGAACTGAAGTGTTCATCTTGTATCAGTTGGTTTACTGTATCAGTTGGTTTTATTGTTTATGAACACAAGCTATTTTACATTGCTGTTACACCAAGCGTCAACCGTTTTACGTTGTTGTTACACAAAGCGTCAACCGTTGCACGTTGCTGTTACACCGTAAGTCAAAAATTGACTTCACGTCAACCGTTGCACGTTGCTGTTACACCGTAAGTAAAAAAGTGACTTGACGTCAAAACACGTTGCTGTTACACCAAGATCAACAACTAACAAAATTACGTTGCTGCAACATCAAGAACAGTAACTGACGAAACTGCGTTGCTGTTACACCAATTTTGCGTTGCTGTAACACCATATTCCGCAAACGTTTTTTTATTATTATTTCCGCTATGCAAAACAGAGTATTGGTCTGTTTGTCAGTTTTGTTTTTGACTTATCAGAAATTCTAACAGCGTTGCTGCAACACCAAACTACGTTGCTGCAACACCAAACTGCTTTGCTGAAACACCGTTTCCAGCAAGCGATTTTCTGTTTTTCTGAGTTAAAAACAGAGTGTAAAAACAAAGCATTTTTTTGTCAGTCTATTATGGAAATTATAGAAAATTCTAACATGGTATCGGAGCAGGTCTAGGCACTCAGTGAGTCAAAAAAAGAGTTTGTTTTTCATTATAGGAACTGTAAGAAGCTTATTGAGTAGATTTTTTCCAGCAGAGAAAGTTTTTGCTTGTTTTTAATTAAACAGTCAGTATCTCTTCTTTCCCTATACAGAGTTAAGATGACAAATGCTGGAACAGGTTTGACAAATTCCCAACTGCCACAGCTTAATGGGAAAAATCACAGTTATTGGTCCATAACAATGAAAGCATTGTTTGTTTCTCAAGGAATATGGGTGCTGGTTGAAACTGGCTATGCTGAACTTGCAGATGCAACAACATTGGTTGCTTTGACAGTAACAAAAAAAGACCAGTTGAAGAGTGACATGAAGAAGGATGTCAAAGCCCTCTTTTTCCTCTTCCAATTAGTACATGAAAGTGTTTTTCCATGGATTGCAGCAGCAACAAAATCCAAAGAGGCATGGGATATTCTCAAAACTGCCTATCAAGGCATGGAGAAGGTGAAGACTGCAAAGTTGCAGATGTTGAGGAGAGACTTTGAAACACTCACATGGAAGAATCTGATACAATAGATTCATTCTTCACTCAGGTTATTGGTTTGATAACCCAGATAAGGTCTCATGATGAAATTCTTGAAGAAAGAAAGATCGTAGAGAAGATCTTGAGACGTTTACCCTCAAGGCTTGAAGCTGTTGTTGTAGCAATAGAATAAACAAAAAATCTCTCACAGTTCATGGTAGATAAACTGAGTGCTTCTCTTATGTCTCATGAACACAGACTGAGTAGAAAAACAAATTCCTCTTTTGAGCAAGCTTTCAAGACTCAGATGTCTTTTAGCCAAAGAAAAGGTCGAGGCAGAGTAAATAACAGAGGTCGTGGAAGAAGCCAAAATAGAGGCAGATATTATTCTGCAAGCCAAGCGGAAGGAGCTGCAATCAGAACCAAGATGAAGGTTCAAGTAAACAGCAAGCTCATGGACAAAGGTATGACAAATCCCAAGTCCAATGTCATTATTGTAAGAAATATGGGCACTACGCCAATGAATGTAGAAAAAAACAAAATGACATGAATAATAGGTAGAATGCTAATTTTGCAAATGAAGAAAATAAGAATCCAAAGAATGTGCTGTTAACATGTAACATTGCACAAGACAAACAAGAAGATTTTTGGTTCTTAGACTCAAGTTGTAGTAATCACATGACTGGCAATATTGAGATGTTTTCCAATCTGGATGAAGATGTGAAATCTGAGGTAACAACAGGAACTGATAGTAAAATATCTGTCAAGGGTAAGGGCAGAGTCAGTATCCGAGCAAGAAATGGAGAACAGATGATTGTGCCAGAGGTATACTATGTACCTGGTCTGAAATGTAATGTTTTGAGCATTGGACAGCTCAATGACAAATGTTACAACGTGTTCTTCAAAGATGATACGTGTACAATCAGAGACATACCTCTAAGTAAGAAGATCAATGCATAGGTGCACATGACCAGCAATAGGATGTTTCCTCTCAAACTCAGAGCAGATTTGAAGGAAGGAAGAACTATTGCAGCTGTAACCAAGAAGTCTTTCAAGAAGAAGTGAAACATGAGAATTGGTTGTGGCACTTGAGATTTGGACATCTAAATTTCGGAGGCCCGAATCTGTTGCATAGAAAGGGAATGGTAAAAGGATTACCATTGATTGAAAAACCAGACAGCTTTTGTGAAGCCTGCATCTTGGGCAAGCAACACAAAGAAAGCTTTCCAGCAGGAAAGAGTATAAGGGCAAAAGCACCCTTGGAAATTGTTCACTCTGATGTGTGTGAACCGATGCAAATACCATCATTTGCTGGAAATAGATATGTTTTAACTTTCATTGATGATTACACCAGAAAGACATGGGTGTATATCCTGAAACAGAAGAGTGAAGTGTTCGAGAAATTCTGCCACTTCAAAACTCTTGTTGAGAAGCAGTGTGGGCATTATATCAAAGTACTCAGAACAAATAGAGGAGGAGAATACATCTCCCAAGACTTTCTGTGTTTTTGCAGAGAGAATGGAATACAAAAGTAGTTCACAGCAAGGTATACACCCCAGCAAAACGGTGTTGCCGAAAGAAAGAATAGGACCATTCTTGACATGGTTAGAAGTGTGCTGAAGGCAAAACACTTGCCTCTTGAGTATTGGGCAGACGCTGTCACTTGCGCAGTTTACATCTTGAATAGATGCCCGACTAAAGTTGTCATGAACAAAATACCAGAAGAAACATGGAGTGGTCAAAAGCAAATTGTCACTCACATGAGAGTATTCGGTTGTGTAGCTTATGCACATGTACAGGATCAGCTAAGGAAAAAGCTTGATAGTAAGGGGGAGAAGTGTGTATTTCTTGGCTATTGTGATGAGTCAAAAGCATACAAACTCTATAATCCATCCACTAAGAAATTGATTGTAAGCAGAGATGTGCAGTTCATTGGAGATGAAGCTTGGGATGGAAGCTTAGAAAAACAGTGAATGTGAAGACAATTGTGTCTCATGAAGAAGAACAGGAAGGGACAGTAGCAAATAATCCTTCCTTGGTGGCTCCTCCTCCACCACAGCAAGTTCAACAAACCACACCACAAGCTGGAATTCGAACAGCTTTAAGAAGTCAAGGAAGTGCTTCTTCAAGCACACCATAGGGATCATAAATACCCTTAAGTTCGGATGGAACTCCAAGCACACCAAGAAGACCAAGATTCAGAAATCTGAATGAGATTTATGAACAAGGAGTGGTAAGTAACAATACCGGTCTGAATTCATTATTCGCTTTGTATTGTCATGTTGATGACCCAGTTCATTTTGAAGATGTTGTAAATGAAGATAAATGGATTGAAGCAATGAATGAAAAAATTGGTGCAATTGAAAAGAGTAAAACATGGGAGTTAGTGGACCTCCCTGAAGGCAAAGATGCCATTGGAGTTAAGTGGGTCTATAAGACCAAAAGCAATGCTGAAGGCAAGATTGACAGGCACAAAGGAAGACTTGTTGTGAAAGGCTACAAGCAGCAACAAGGCAAAGACTATGATGAAACCTTTGCACTAGTAGCAAGGATGGAAACAGTCAGAACAGTGTTGTCTATTGTAGCACAACATAAATGGAAGATTTATCAGATGGATGTTAAATCTGCATTCCTGAATGGAGTGTTAAAAGAAGAGGTTTATGTTGAACAACCTCCAGGTTATGAAGTTGATGGCCAAGAGCATAAGGTTTGCAGACTGAAGAAGGCTCTTTATGGGCTGAAGCAAGCTCCAAGAGCATGGTACAATAGAATAGATGCTTATCTGATTGAGAATGGATTTGACAAGTGTGATGGTGAACCCACACTCTACATAAAGGAAAATGACGGTAAGATTATTATTGTTGTTTTATATGTAGATGATCTGATTTTTACTAATGATGCTTCTCTCATTGTTGATTTTAAAGCAGTCATGAAAAGTGAATTTGAAATGACTGACTTAGGCTTCTTAAGGTATTTTCTTGGAATTGAAGTAGACCAAAGTGAAAATGGTGTTTTCATTTCTCAAGATAAATATGTAGAAGCTGTGTTGAAGATATTTAACATGCAGAACAGCAAGGCAACTGTGACTCCAATTGTAATGGGGCTGAAATTGACCAAAGAAGACAGCAGCAAGGATTTTGATCCAAAATTGTACAAGAGCATAGTTGGCAGCCTTATGTACTTGACTGCAACTAGGCCAGACATTATGCACGTTGTAAGTTTAATCTCCAGATTTATGGAAAGACCGAAAGAGACTCATTGGCAGGTAGCCAAGAGGATTCTAAGGTATGTGAATGGAACGAAGGGGTTTGGTATTTTATACTCCTCTTCTGAAAGTTTCATGTTGACAGGTTACACGGACAGTGATTGGGCTGGAAGTGTTGATGATAGGAAAAGCACATCAGGATATGTGTTTCATATGGGATCGGGAGCCATCTCATGGGCTTCCAAGAAGAAACTAGTTGTGGCTTTGTCAACAGCAGAGGCAGAGTATGTGGCAGCAACAGCAGCAGCATGCCAAGCAGTGTGGCTGAGAAGAGTTCTCAGAGATTTGTGTCATGAACAAGAAAATGGCACAACCATTTACTATGACAATAGCTCAGCAATAGCATTGTCTAAAAACTTTGTTTTTCATAAAAGAACAAAGCACATAGATACCAAATTTCACTTCATACGTGAATTGGTTAACAGTGGTGAGATTGTTTTGCAGCACTGCAGAACAGAGGATCAGCTAGCTGACATCTTGACAAAACCATTGAGAAAGAAAAGTTTTGATCATTTCAGGAAATGCCTGGGTATGCAGAAAAACCCAGCAGTTGAAATTAAAGGGGAGTGTTGGAATGATAATTTAAACTACCGTGGAGCGACAACAACCGCAGCATACTGTTTCCAGAAAACCTCCAGTTGAGCTCCCTACAATGCGATCAAGTCGCAGATCGCATATCGCACATTTTCTTGTTAACCTTCCTTGCATCCTTTCTATTGTTTGCGATAGCGATTCCACGATGCGATCTGATCGCATATCGCAAATCGCATGTTTAAAATAGTTATGGTAGCGGTGACACATCTTTTTTTTTTCTTTTCCTCCGATGCAATGGTGCGATGTTGTGATGGGCCACGCATTAAATTCAGATAGGATATTTTCAGCCGTGTAATTAATGATATTTATGGCGGTCGGCAAATGTAGGTGAAATTTTTAATTTTATTGTTTTCTATTTTACGGAAGTATGGGCACAAGCAACACGTATGAAAGATATTTTTTGTGTTGTTCATTATATATATGAAAATGCAATGGCAGATATATGAGAGAGCAAAATTAAAAAGGAGAGCTTTTTTTTTTTGCAACGCACAGCAGTGTTGAAACTCTAATTTTTATGAGATAGTGAAATTAGTTTCTGGAACTGAAGCGTTCCTGTTGTAATCCCTCGAGTAGAGGAAGGCTATTTTGTAACAATTTTTTTTGTTATGATTAAGATCCTGAATTAAAATAACATAGCATTGTTTTCTGTGAAATTTCTTTTATGTTTGAAATCATAAGAAATTTCCAATAGTTTATTCAAAGCTTTTTCCCAATGCTTCAAGCAAATAATTTTCAATTTTTGCTTCCCATTGTTCAATCGATATTCTTTGGAAAAGTTATGAGCCTACACCATGCCTAATGGGGATCCATCTTGGCTAAGACAAGGGAAAGTTATGAGCCTGCACCATGCCTAATGGGGATCCATCTTGGCTAAGACAAGGGAGTTAACCTTGGAAAAGTTATCTTGGCTAAGATAAGGCAGTTAATTGTACAAAAAGAGTTTTATGATCCTTTGTGGTTTTATGATTTGAGAAAACAATCTTTAAACTATTGTTGTATTAGCCAAAATATAATCAAGATATGTATTGCTCATAGTGAGAATGAAAAGAATCATTCTACTTATATTATCTATTTTAAAAAACATTTGCAATGTGTGTGTATGCTTCCCAATATGATTATTATTAATACTTCTAAAAACCCTTAATAAAACATATTAATGATGGTAAGCGTAATGATTGTGGTTTTTTATATTGTTATAAAAATTGACAATGACATGTAAAAATAATATTATTGACCATTACATGATGTGAAATTCAATTGACTATAACACATTAAAAGTAAATAAATAAATTTACTATGAGTTATAAATAACATAATTCTTTCAATGTTTAATACATAATTGCCATTAATCTACTTATATTTGTAGTCAATATCTTTAAAAATATTTCAATGTGTTTTTTATATTCACCATATTATTATTATTAGATATTTTTTAAACTCATAATATAAACATATTAACTATGATAAGTTTAAGTGATTGTGAAGACAAAAAGAACCCAATAATTTAATACTTCCTTTTTCAAATATTTAATTAATAGATATTTTTTTCTTCCTTAATTTAAGGTAGATAAGGTTTTTTAAATTTGAAATGACACAAGTGCAATGGGATGAGAGTTTGTCCCGAGAAAGAAACAATGTAATAATTTTATACATTTACTTTCTATTATTTTTAATTAAGTGAACATTATATTGGTTATTATATTTTTTTTAATCTAGTATACACCACAATTTCTCAATTTATTAAAATATTTTTATATTTGAATTAATATTAATTTAATAATTATTTTAAATTTATTAAAATAAATTATTGTTTTACTAATATTATGAAGCATCTCTTCCTTATTGGGATACTATACATTATCCAATTCAGTACCAGTCATGGTCATAAATGATCATACCTTAAATTAAGGAGCATCTATTATTTTTCATTTGTAATGTTAACTTTTGATTCATATATTCTGTTCG
>APFE030322429.1:0-37758 GCA_000404065.3 Pinus taeda
AGCTCTTGCAAATCAATTATGTAATTATTTTTTCTGATTAATAAAATTATGTGTCTGAGGACACTTCTACCATTAGCCCACTCTAATTTTTCCTGTTCACATGCTCTTTGACTTCCCAAATAGATATTTTTTCGAATAACTTACATGTAAACAATCAATTAAATATCTAAGGCAAGGCAAAAATCTGATTACAGTGCTACTGGAGGTCGGACCCCAAATTATCCAGATTGCTTCAATATTCAGATCTGGAACTTCTTTAGAATTTGGTCATCCTATCAGATGCACAACTCAGCCTCTTAGCTTCACTACTAAAACAAAAATAATTTGGCTCTCTTCAAGATAGAGATTGATTTCCTCTTTGCAAATAAGTCTTGGCCTTTATACTCCCTGGAAAATCATACTCCACCATACAACTCGATGACATGGGAAATAGAGAATATGCTACTGTTGGAAGTACTACACACACATGCAAACTCTTAGTTAGAGCATGGGACTACATGCAAGATTCCTTCTGCATGATTTACTCCTTGATTTGCTCCTTCTTTAACTCTGCAACTGGTTAGTTCTTTTGCATGATTTACTCCCTGATTTGCTCCTTCTTTCACTCCGCAACTGGCTAGTTCTCTCCAGAACTTGTTGTAGGTGTTGAGTCTTCTCATTGATCACCACTATCGTGCATTACCTTGGGATTTTCACCCAGTAATGTTATATCATGAGCATTGTAACCTATTTTCTAACGAATCATTCTTTGTTCTTTCAATTTTCTTTTAATGTTTTGCTCTGCAAAGCTGTGTGTTCAACCTTTACTAGCTAGATTCATCTGTGCATATTTTCTAACACATTTACATGGTATCAGAGCCCACAGGTTGCTAGATAAAAGGTTCACCAGTACTTTATTTTGCAGGTATTACAGCTTAGAGATCAAAGATCGACAGAAAAATGGAGTTTCCCAAAGCATCAATCCTAACACTACACAACTATCACGAATGGAAGGACCAAATGGCTCGATACCTTCGTCAAAAAGGGTTGTACAAGATTACCATGGCTATAGAAGTGGAACCCACTTCAGCTATAGAGAAATCCAAGTACCTCAATCGTATGGATGAGGCCCACGGATCCATATGCATGGGCATCTCTCTAGAGTTGCAGTTTCATCTATTTGCCTGCAATACTCCCAATGAGATTTGGAAAAAGGTTGAAGAACTCTACGGGAAATAGGATGAGATGAAAGGACATCTGCTCGAAGTGGAGCTGCTGCCATTGGATCCACGGAACTATGACAGAATTCAAGTCTTTTTCACCAAATATAATGATATATTGCTGCAACTCAAGGGTTGTGGAATTGAAAAATCCAAGGAGGAGAGTCACCAAGTTCTCTCTATTATGTCAAATCTCGGATTGGGATACTCCATATTTGTGTCTACATTTCATTCAGTAAGGCTCGCAACAGGTAAATCCTACACTATGCCTTCTCTCAAAGAGTTCATGGAGTCCCTTACTTTTGAGCAAGATAAACTCATTGGCATGGGGAAAATCAAACCTCCAAAAGCACATGCACTTTCTGTGCATGATGGCAGCCACAATAAAAATCACAGATCTGATTCAAGTCAGAAAATTCAGCAGCAAAAAGACAAGGGAAAAGCGCATTCCCATCCAAATAAGGAAGGGTACACCAAGCCCTTCAATGACTCCTCCGGCTCAAGAAATGAGAAAGGGAAGAAAGGAAACAGATGCACCTATTGTCAAAGAGGATTCCATCTAGAATCCTCTTGCATGAAGAAACAACTGACCAAATGGCAGAAATCTTTCAGAAGCATAACCTTGGGGACCACATCCCTTAGGGCGTCAAGAAGAAAACTGAGGATCTTCCACACGGGAAAGGTAACAATTTTCATGCTTTAGTTGTAATTAATTCTTCCCCTGATGAATGTGTAGGAATATACAGGGTAAGTTCCTCAGACAGAACACCAAAAGGACACCGCTCACAAACAGATCACAGATCAATACACCAGTATTTTGACGTGGTTAAAACCATCAGAGAGGGAAACAGTCCACGGCCTGCGCCAGCGTGGCTACTACAGGCAATTTATTAATAAAAGAATGAAAATTTACATAAGCTTCTCTCATGCACGGTGAACCTACAAATGACCCTCCATGCGCTTTAAATAGAATTCATGGACCAATCAGGTGTCAAGCCATAGATCAAGTGTTGGTAATACCGAGGAGAGAATGAACCGTCGGATCACTACATATCTTGACCGTCGGATTGTAAGTTACAAAATGTACAACGGTAAAGAAACACAGTTTACCTAACTCTATACTAGACCAAGTTGAACTTAACTATTTCCTATGTGTCGGAATATCCTAACACTACAAAGTAATAGCAATTTGCTTCAAAAATAAACTAGATATTTATTTACCTCTCTCATGTGGAAAACTAAAAAAAGAAAAATATATTGATGGAGTTGCTCATAAAGTTTCTTGTGAACAATATCATTGTTGAGGCATATACTATGGAGCAATGGGATGAAATAGTTCAAAAATTTAGAAAGAACATTCAGGCCTAGAGAGCCTAGTTATTGAATTTGGAAAGGATAATTGTCTTAATAAAGTTTGTTCTATCCTCTCTTCCAATTTATATATGTTGACGACTTGTGGCCCCAAAAATTGTGATTAATTAGGTAACATAATAAGGAAATTTATATGGAAAGGTGGAAAAGCAATGAATAGAAATTTCATTCTGTGAGTTGGAATTCAATCTAGCTTCTAAAAATCTAAGAGGTCTAGCCATAATTTTTTTTCATTTTATGAACTTTCCTTTAGGAGGAAATATTGTATGGTGTGTCACCTAAGATTCACATGAATGGTGGAAGCAAGAATTCATATGTAATTATTTTCATTACTCAAGTGTAATTCATCTGGAAAATAATATGTGAGAGAGAAGGTTCACAAATATGGAAGCTTTTCAAAGTCTCAACATCTCTTGTTGTAAATCATTTAGGTTGGAAAATAAGTAACAACAAAAGAATCGAACTATTAATAGATGAATTTGTGTAAGAATTCCCATTACAAAGATAGGAGAGTATCTATGAATTAAAATGTGGATGCATGAGAAGGGTCGTAAAATCCTATATGATATATCAACTTGGGGCATAGGTACAAGAATATACAAATGTTGGAAAATCCCATAACTTCTATGAAATTTACTTCATCGGTGGAAAGAATTTATTCTACATCTAAAAGGAAAATCCCCCATTAAACATAATATGAATGATTGTAGAAATTGGAGACCCACCGATCATCCTATATGCACATTGAAATATGGATATAACAAGCTAGCAAGAAATTTTCTCTCCCCTCTCTCATTTTCTCTTTGGCAAAAAATATTAAAATAAAAAATAAAATTTGGCACAAAGACAATAGCTGAACATAAATACCATTAGTTAGGTATTAGTGCATGGAAAACTTCTCACAATAGATAATATTATAAAAAGGAATATTTATGGGCCTTCATGGTGTTTACTTCGTCAGAAATCCAAGTGTCCAAATCATTTATTTAAGGAGTGTGAATTCACATTACAAGCCTAGTGAATTGCCTTTGTAGAATTATATTATTTGATGGAGATCACAAATAATTGGGTTGATATGTTTGTTAATTGGATCAAAATATACCACTCTCCTCTGCAAACAAACCCTACCATAGCCCACTTCTACATGGGACTTCCAAAATACATTTGTTGGAAGATTTGGTTGGCCCAAAATTAGATAATCTTTAATCAAATTCAGTTAAGTCCAACTTTGGTTGTTGCTAAAGAATTATATCTCCTCCTTATTACAATGTTAGCTCGATGGGTTAATTTTAGCAATATAGAGGCCATCTAAGAGAATGAAAATACATAGCTCAATAGTATCAAAAAACATGAATAGAATCATCAAGAAAACATATTTTAAATAATACTATCATCTAAGAATGAACAAGGATGACTTTGAAAAATGTTTTAGAGCACATGGAGGAGCTCTTCTATTCTTGGCGAGGTTTCCAAAGGAAATATAGGAGTCGCAGGAATAGGAAGGGTTCTCACTAACGCTGATGAATAAAAAGAATTAAAGTACACACTGGGACTAGGCCAAGTAACAAACAATTGTGTTGAGTTCTACGAGCTTTGGAAAGGATTGTAGTTATTGTCAAAGCTAAAAATACAAGAGGCCACTGTCACCATAGACTCACATCTAGTCATCTATCAAGTCTATAATCATAGATTCTATCGAAAAGAGGTGCCCCATACTAATATATGTCATATTATTTTGATGGTTGATTAGTTTGAAGAAATTAACTTATTTCATGAGATGAGGGAGTTAAATTCTAGCATGAGTCAAATGTCCAATTTATGTGCCCAACTAGAACAAGGAACCTTAAATTATGTTGGCGTCATTATGTATAATCCAATCCCTTGATGAAAATTCCCTTACTCTACTTGTATTTCGTTCCATATTAAAGGCTCAAATAATATGCTTACAAATAATAAAGAATTGGATCCACTCCTCTATTGGTCAGATTATGGATAAAAAACGGAATATTTGGGAATGGTAACATGTCATTTCTCTAACTCCTCTTTTGATGAGGAATGAGGTGGAAAATATTTGCCATGCTTTTTATTTTAATGAAGAATGGCATTGCAAAATTTTGTAGACATTACTATATGTTATTGTCCTAGATCGAATAAGCAATGCGCTGATGGATTAATAGGTGCCATAAAGTCCAAAATCCACTTTTTGAATGCTTGGAGTGCCCATATAGGTTGTAAAGGAATTTCATCTCGATGTGATGGTTGTCCCACCTGTTGGTAAACATCGCATTTCTTGACATATTCCTTTGCATCCCTAAAAAGTGTGGGCCACCAGAGTCTAGATTGTGGTACATTTCTAACGGTGGCTTTCCCCCTATGTGACCTCCCACAAATATCGAATGACATTCCCATAAAACATCTTTCCTTTCATAGTTGAGGACACACCGTCGCAATATCTAGTCAAGACCCATATTGTATAAATTCCCTGCAATTAGTTGGCAGCCCATAGCTTGAACCACCACATGCCTTCTTTGTATTATAGTGTACTCTTCTAGACATTTTCCTATAGTTATAAATAGTGCGATGTCTTCTAAATAGTCGGGGATGGCCTCAACCTGAAATAGATCAATATCCAATAATTGGTCATCTATTGACTCCCCAGCTTCGCCCAACTCCAGATGGGAGAGATGATCAGGCCTTACATTCATCCTTCTTGGTTTCACAATGACTTTGAATGTAAACTCCTGGAATAGTAGGAGCCATCTACAAATTCTCCCTTTGAGCATAAGCTTATTTACTATGTACTTCAATGCAGAATGGTCAGTAAAGAACTTGGATGGACCACCCAAAAGGTAGTGCTGAACTTCTACAGTGAATACACCATCGCAAGAGCTTCTGATTTAGTAGTTGTGTACTTTCTTTCTGAAGTGGAATGTTTCATGCTGGAAAAACAAATCAGGTGATTTAGGTTACCGTCTCCGAGCTAGGCTAAAAGAGCTCCCAAGTTGATTCCTAATGCATCAATATGGACATGAAATTCTTTATTCCAATCTAGGTAAAGCAAGATTGGTGCACTTGTTAGCTTCTCTTTTAGCATATTGAAGGTGGTATCGGATTCATCGGACTAGGAAAACTGCTCAAATTTCTTCAACAACTTATCCGTTGTTGTAGTGATCATGGCATAATTGTAGATGAACCAACTATAGTATCCTGTGTGTCTGAGAAATGATCTTAGCTGCTTGAAACTGGTTGGTGGAGGCATATTCAAAATTACCACAACCTTGGCAGGGTCGACAGACACACCTTCCTTGCAAACTATATGCCCCAACATTTTTCTGAAAGGGAAAACAAAAATGCATTTCTTCAAGTTCAAAGAAATTTGTAGTTGCCTATAGTGATCAAACAGCACTCTGAGCAAGTTGGAGTGTCTTTTCAATAAGGTATACATTGTCCAATCATCCATATACAGCTCCATGAATATGTGAATATACTCGTGAAAGGAAACAAGTATGATCATTAAAAATAATGTCGATGTATTCTTTAACCCAAAATACATGACATGTTAGGCATAAGAGCCCCATTCAGCTGTGAAGGTGGTTTTCTTCTTGTCTTCCTCTGCAATGCGAACTTGGTGATATCCAGAGAACCTATCCAAGAAGGAGTAGGCTTCATTACCCAAAACATTATCAAGAACCTCGTCGCTAAATAGAGTGGGAAAGGGGTCATGGACAAAGATATTGTTCAAACTCCTATAATATACACAGACTCATATTGCTTCAAAATATTTCATGTTGTGGATGGAAATTTGATTGACACACTTAGCTTCATAAACTGGGACGATGAATATTTTTTCCAACATCTTATCAATCTCCCTCTTAATCTTCTCCTTGAATCTTGGTTTTAGTCGATACAACCGATGTTCCACTATTCTCACATCGGGTTTTAACATGATCTTCGTTTCCCCCAACTCCCACTTAATTCCTTGAAGATCTACAACAGATGAGGGGATAGGTCCTCATACTCCCCCAAAAGATCAAATATTTCCTTGGTGGTTTGTTCATCCCAGTAGTCCCCAATGTATGCCTGTTTTGGTTTCTCTTCAATGCCAATGTTGTGCTTTCGTAACTTCATAGGTTGTAGTTGTGGACCAACTATTACAAGCGCATATTCTACAGTTCATTCCCCTAAAGATTCATTAAAGTTTAAGTGCCTTAACCCTTCTAAGTTGTCACCATCAGATTCCATATTTATCTTTCCGTAAACCACAACCACATGAAATCTGGATTCATATATATGATTGAAGGAATCCTAGTTGCAATAGTCCTCAGTAAGATCTCCTGCTGGGAACAAGACCCTCCTAAGTATTTTCAAGGCAACTTATATCCTCTCGTCATCATCGACAAAGGATAAATCACTAATGAATTGTGCTATCATGCGATCCCACTCACTAATTTGTCTCCTTATTTATTCCTTCATGTACCATGATTAGGGGAATTTTCCCTGATTTTGGACAAAGCTATGCACCCACAGACTCTCAAGAAGTCCTTCCTTGGTCCATCTATCTTTACAATTATATATATGTTTGTGATGATCAATGTACCATTCATACTTAATGAGATAAGGTGAGTAGTCTTGTAAATACCAATTATGATTTAACCATCTCCCACTCCCTGAGGTGGTTGCAATGGGATCCCCACCACCTTGTTGGCATCGCCTAATGGGCAACATCCAATAAGGGCACTTTGTGTGCTTCCAAAGTGTTTGAATCAACATCATTAATAAAATCAATAAAAAAACCCCATATGATTAAAAATAAGAAATTATGGTACCTATGTAGCAACCCCATCGATGTAATGGATCATTGTGCATCGCCTAGAGTGGATCTCATGGCATCTTTATTGTCAATCATCCCACACAACTTTTGATTTGATTTCGTATCTTTGAACAATTCTCTAGCTAATCAAACCATCCACTGTAGGATCAACATAGTATTCTTTCTTCCTGCTGTGAGCCAGTATAATTGATCCATTAAATTGGGTTCTTCCCTATCATCCACTGTCTCAATGAAACTAGGACCTTGACAGGGATATAATGTTTGAATTAACATGAATTCATCCACATCGAAAGTCATTTTTCCCTCTTTAGGTCAATCATTGCATAATTTTTTAAGGCCCAATCTATACCCAACAATGTTAGAAAGGGTTCTTTATCTCCCATGATGTCTATGATCTCAAAGTATCTATATGTATTCACCCCTACTATGTCTACTTCCACATCTTCCAAGAATCTAAATGGAAGGATACAATACTAATTCTCCATTCACAACTGAATTGGGGAGAATTCCAACTTAGGTCTTCCCAGGGCTTCCCATGTCTTCCTTGGTAAAATGTTCACATATGAACCAAAATATAGCACAATGTCCTTGATCTAGAACCTCCTGATATGGGCATTGATGTGAAATTCCCTCCTTTTCCTTTTCTTATTCCTCCACACTCTTCTAGAATGACTTTAAAGCAAATTAGCAGAGATGAGCCCTTCCAAGAGCTCCCCATCCTTGAAAAAAACGTGAATCTTCTTCTGCAACTTCCCTAACATCTATTCATAGTTCATGATTTACAAGAACAAACTAAATTCTTCTATAGGTTGGGAATTATTTTGTGGCAAAATTGGGCTTTTGGAATTCAAAATTTATGGTTGCACTGCTTGGAGCCCATCAATCGTAACCAATGGATTGAAAATATCTACGACGTATTTATAGTACTACTTATACTAGTTGGGACCATAAGAATGCTTCAGTGAGGTAGGAACTATGATCCTTGGGTTTTTGGAGGCTACATATCCAACTCCAGGCTTCTTCTCCCCCGAGGGACTATGTTAATATTTGAAATCAAAGCTAGTTTAGATTCCTGCAATTCTGCATTGATCAAAATTTCTCTCCTTTGTCAGTTGCGCTCCTCCCATTTGGCAATTAGTTCAGGTAATCCTCTGTTGCATGTGTGTTGACTCTGCATTGTGAGCGCCAGGGTCTTCTGGGCAGTGGGAAGTCTCTGGCAACATGCCTCTCCTAATCACAATTATAGCACTGGATCAGACCTCGGCCTCCTATTCTTCCCCCCTTATTCCTCCAACTCCTCAAACTCGAGGAGCTTCATTAATCCTAAAGGTAGAATAATCCAACCTATCAGCTAGAGCATCTAATGCCCTACACTCACAACTCGAGGAGCCACATAACTCACATAAAACATTGTTCGATACATTCGAGTATTTCTCTAATATTAGACAAAGTCATGCAAAATGCCTATATATTCAGAAAATTTCACAATATTCATTCAGAGATGCAGCCTGCTAGTTAGGAAAGGCATGAAATTGGGTGCGGCTTGGATATAAACCTTGTGTATCAATCTATGGACTCTAGAAGTGGGTAATGATGTAGAGGGCCTTGCCAGTATGAAGGGAGTGCTCAATTCCCTTATTCTTGGGAATTACGTGGCATGATGCCCCTCACTGTGGCAGTTGGTACACCACATGTGAGGTTGTGTGGGTCACGATGAGTGCATGTCCCTCATCTTCTCTGTCAGATCAATGAGTTGATGTTGCAATCATATGAGAGTAGGATCATGTGAAACTGTTCCTCCTCAGTGTTCGTGTGGATATCTTGCCATACCCTCAATCCTAGTTACTTTTTCAAGCTCGTATTGGAGGGTTTCAATCTTCTACTGAGTGAGTGGTGTGTGGGTGAGTGGAATTAATGATTTGATGAACCAATCCAACTGGTGATTGGGATCAATGGGGTAACTCATCTTACCAATGGCATTCTTAAACCTTTGCATCATTTTCCACACAATTTCTCCCTCTCGTTGCTTGATTTCCCATAGTTCACGTAACCCCTATTGGTTAGTCTATGGAAGTTTGAATTCTTGAATAAATTCCTGTTGAAATTCATCTATTGTCTAATTCTACTATAGGGAAGACCACTTGATGAACCATCTCAGTGCTATTTCTCATTGAGTGGCCTGAAATTTTATAAAATTAGAAAGGCGGAAATATTTTCTTATATATATATAATTAATTATGATTCTTTTATCTTTATTTTGTTCTTTTATCTTTTAGTTCATCAATAAATTACCAAGACAATAACACAAGGACAACAGATGTAGGCAGAGTACCAGGGAAAAACCCCTATCTAGGGGAAAACCCAGTCAACAATTCTTCCTTCAATAATTTCTCAAGATAATCCAAGACTCTAGACCCAAACAAATATTTCCACACAAAGTCAGCCATCAATCCTTCTTGTAGATGATAACCCTTTCAAAGCATCTTTGACCTAGCAACATCAATGAAAACTTCGACTGAGTAGCAATAGTAATAACAACTTCGACCAAACTTGGAAGACTTCGATCTCACTTGATATGCCTCAGAACTAAGTGATACTTGTCCAAATTTTTTGACCTTGAGGTCTTCTATCTACTTCCAGAAGCTCACACTTCTTTCCAGCTCCTTTTCTATCCCTTTACCAACTTCACACTTTTCCAGCTTCTAGCTTCAGAGATCGAACTATGAGAGAGAATGAGATGCTCCAAATGAATTCAAGCTGCCTTGTATATATAACCTTCAAGGGAGGTTAAAATACTCTTCTTGAAGCCAACTTGGTGTAGAGGAGACTAAATTCATTTTTGACTCAAAAATAATTCTTTTTACATGATTCAAAAGCCCAAGAAGGGTCTCTTTTAATGTACAATGACCCAGAATAAATCCTAGAAGTCCTCAATGGGGACTTTTAGCTAAAACATGATGACCTAAGCATGAAACCCATGATTTAATAAGTCATAATAATAATAATAATAATAATATTTTCTTCATTCTTTTTCTAAGTACATCCCAAATACATTTATGAAAACCAAACCTAGTTACATATTTCAACACTCCCTCTTAACTAGGGAGGTATTCATCAAAACAAGTACAAGAAAGATCTTAGAACACATGAACCATGAAGAGTTTTAGGCATCACAATTCCATGGACTAATTCCTGACCAGGGCAATCAATCCAAGGTCCTTCCACAGTTTAGGCATCGCAATGCCATGGCCCAGATTCCTGGACAAGGAAATCTATCCAAGTGAGACTAAGATGGACTAAATCTTGATTCCTCTCTAGGTACCATCAGGCTTACTTACTAACCATCAACCCATGGATCTAGGTGTGTATCTTAGGCTAGAGCTTCATGACCAATGTCACCCTCCATACTTCGGGAACTAGACATCAACATATAGTGTCTTCCAAATGTCCTCCTAGGCAATGTATCACACACATAGTCTCAACTTTCCAATCAATAAACAATCCTCCTAGATCAAACAAATCGGCAAAAAATCTCTCCCAATCAAACTAATCAACAACTGTAAGCATCTAAAAGATGCTATCAAACCTTTTAGAGATTTAACTGTACAAAGACAACCCCAATTAGTAACGAACTTTAAAATGTACATAAATAGATATAAATCTATGGGGTCTTCCAGACAACTTGATGTTGCTTCTCAACGTCTCATAGTATGACTTAGAGCTTTCCCAATGAATCTTGAAAAAATATTCCTCAGCCATGCAACTTCGTTTCCTACTTCTCATGCAACAAAATTATCCACAAATCGATTCGACTTTTCTTATCTCAGTAGCCCTTCAAAACAAATTCTCCAATTTCTTTTATCAAGGTGTATGTCATGACTATGGTATAAGCTCCCTCTCAACTAGGGAGATTACTTTAATACAAGCTCCCTGTCAATTTAGGGAGTTCTACTACGAAATCGAAGATTATTTCATGAATTACATCCTTCTTATCAAAGTTATCATGACCACCATCATTCACATCATGCTTATCATATCAACTTACTTTTTGAACATCTTCACCATCTTGAATATTGTGTGCCTACACAACTTATATAGCAAGTACAACCAAATATATAGAAGCATGAAGTTAACCATATCAAAATCATGGAAGCATTCAACTTTAGACATCAAAATACTCAAACTTAATTACACACAAGAGCCACATACACTTCAAATTCTATCTAGGGTTTTTATCATAAACCTTAGACTACTTCATCAACACTTTGAGCATTTCGTAACAACCTTCATTACATTTAGGGTTTCAATGTTTCTTCGAGAGGTATGACATACCCAACTACATCATATTGCAAACCCTAGAAAAAATTCAAGAGAATATAGATCTACAATGTATCTAACAACTTTATAATTCATATGTTTAACTTCTCACTAGGATTTAGTGTGAGATCCTAGATTTCATACATGATCCTTTAACAACCAAAACCAATCACATCTCAATTCAAAGTAACAACATGACTAGCTTCCATTAGGGTTTGTTTTCAAACCCTATATTTCCTAAAATAATCAAAGATCAATCATAACTAAAACTCAGATTTCAATAATCTTACACAAATCTCAAATTATCACATAGTTCTCATATATCAAAGATTTGGACTTCTACTAAGGTTTGTTTACAAAACCCTAGAATTCACAAATACTATCATCCTAGAAAATCAAACTTTGACTAGGGCTTAGTTCCAAACCCTAGGACTCATGACCATTAACAATTAGGTCAACTCATATCTCTAGTATTCCATAATCATGCATAAGCATATCATGACATGTGTTAGTCAAACCCAACTACATAAATATAAATATGGGTTGGACATATAGCAAACTTGATTAGACCATGGTTTGATTGGAAAAACACATACATGTTAAGGATTTAATTTCTAGGATATTATAAGGGTGTTACTTATACACCCTACCAAACCCTAATTATCTAGGGTCTAAATACAAAATATAGAAAACCCTAAATTATCAATACTTCAAAGGTTTGGGATTTCAGATATCACCATTCAACCCCAATAGTTTAGGGTTTCCATAACCATAGAAAAACCCCAAACATGACTTCATCAAAACATCAAACATTTTCTTTCAACAATAACCCTAAGCATGTTAGGATTTCACACATAATCATCAACGTACCCTTAAGTTATTGTTTTTCACAATGAACCGTTCTAGGTTTCCACAAGAGTAATCAAAGTTATGAGGAGTGTTGATTTATTTAATGATGAATCACCCAATCAAGAATATTTTAAGATTCAAGAAAGCTAGACAAAAGTATGTTAGTAATAGATATCAAGAATGAATATGGAGAGAGCAAAATTTGTAATTCAAAACATACCTCTTGTTTGTTAGCAAACCTTGTAATTCCAATGCTTTGTTTTTGTGAGGCCTTCTTCCTTGAGTCTTCAACAGGTTTTTCTAAACAAGGAAAATAAGAGTAGAAGTGTGATTAACATTTAATGCAAACAAAACTAGATAGGTAAGGAAAACTAAAAATGAAGAAAGGTAAAAAGATACTTATCTTTGGAGGTTGGTGAGGGCTCCCTCTAATCTTGAGGGATAACTATAACCTTAAGAACAAATAAAAAATGTTAAGCCTACAAATACTAAAAATAAAAATAAAATAGCTAAAGCTTAGATCAAAGGACTTAGTAGTGTAAGTCCCTTATATCCAGTTCTTCAGGTTTAGTATTCTTTGGAGATTCTTCTTCAACAACATTGGCTTGATCTTTGCTTATTTTCTTGTAATTTGGATTTTCAGGATAGTCACTTCTATAGTGACCTATATTGTGGCATTGGTAGCATTCTATATTGGACATATCAACCTTCCTTCTTGGCCCTCTTGACTTCTTGGAGTGTTCTTTTTGGGAGAAGTAGAGTATGCATTTGAAACCTTTTCTTCTTAATTATTGGATACTAAGGAAATTATCATCTCTTCTTAGATGCAAGCATTCCATAATTATTCAAAGGTAGGAGATTTTTTCCAACTATTGAGACTTGAAGCAAAAATAACTCCAAGTAGGTGGTAATCCAAATAGAGTGGTTACTAGATCCTTTTCTGGTATAATTTCATCTATGGGTTGAAGAGTTCATCTCTAATACTTGATATACTTAAAAAGAAGGAAGCCACAATATCATATTTTTTCATCTTTGTACTCCTTATCTCATTCTTCAAACTTGCTACTTGACCGATGTTCTTGATAGTGAATAGTTTTGACAAAGCTTCATACAATTCTTGAGCATGATCTATATTGGAAATGCATGGGACAAGATTGTCTTTTATTCTCTCCACCATCAGTGCCATAGCTAATATATCCAATTCTCTATACTTCACCTTGTTTGCATCACTAGATTCTTCGATGGGTTTCTTCACCTTTCCTTTGACCACATCCAAGACCTTGTTCTTTTCAAGAATGAGGTCAATCCTCTTCTTCCAAGACCTGAAGTTTCACGCTCCTAATTTGTTTTCACTATTTATTGTGTTTGAAATTTTCCTTTAAGATAGAAAGATTCTTATCTTATAAGAGCTCCTTATATGATCCCTTGATAAATCTTTTAGACTCCTTCTAGTGGATATTAAAAGTTACCTTTTACCTCCTTCACCTTAGCTCTGAAACCATGTTAGAAAATCAGAAAGGCAGAATGATTTTATTATATAGATAATTACTTCTGACTATTTTATGTTTATGTTCTTATTTTACCTTTTAGTTCATCAAGCAGTTTCCAAAACAATAACAAAGGGACAACAAATTTAAGCGGGCAAATAGGGGAAAACCCCTATCTAGGGGAAAACCCCTATCTAGGGGAAAACCCAGTCAATAATTCTTCCTTCAAAAGTTTCTCGAGATAATCCAAGAATATAGACCCAGACAAAGACTTCCTCCACACCAAGTCATTCATCAATCCTTCTTGTAGATGATAACCCTTTTAAGGCAACTTCGACCTAGCAGCCTCAACAACAGCTTTGACCTAGTAGCAACTTCAACCCAGTAGAAGTAGCAACAACAACTTAGACCAGACTTGGAAGAATTCGATCTCCCTTTATATATCTTAAAAATGAGTGAGAGTTGTCCCAAATTTTCTATCTTGAGGTGTTCTATCTACTTCCAGAAACTCACACTTCTTTCTAGCTCCTTTTCTAGCCCTTTACAGCCTTTGCACTTTTCCAGCTCCCAGCTTCAGAGATCAAACAATGAGAGAGAATGAGATGCTCCAAATGAATTCGAATTTCCTTGTATATATAGCCTTATAGGGAGGTCGAATTACTCTTCTTGAGGCCGACTTGGTGTGGAGGAGACTAAATTCATTTTTGACTAAAAAATAAATCTTTTTACATGATTCAAAATCCCAAGAAGGGTCTCTTTTAATGTACAATGACTCTAATGACTCAAAATAAACCCTCAAAGTCCTCAATGGGGACTTTTACCTAAAACATGATGACCTAAGCATGAAACACATGCTTTAATACGTCATAGTAATAATAATAATAATATTTTCTTCATTCTTTTAATACGTACATCTAAAATACATTTATGAAGACCAAACCTAGTTACATATTTCAACATGAAATTAAATCAGTTTCATGCTGTCCAGAGTTTGGAAATCCCTCTAGATATCTTCACACAACTACCATTGTTATTCAATATCCTCATTCCATTTCCCAGAGAACTCATGGTATCAGGTAAAAGATCCGGCCATGTTTCTAACCATACATGGTTGAATCGAGAAAACAAGTATCAATCCTTGTGAAATGGGTTGCGATGACCCTTAGAGACCTAAATTACAACTACTATTTCTATCACCATAGATATCATCCCTGTAAGTATTATGTACTTTATGGACCTTTATAATCCTAGCAAGTTAGATAAAAATTGAACAAGGTTGATCCAGATTTAAATAGGAACACAAAAAATTATAGGGATAACCATAAATACAGAGATGCAGCAGAAATAATACTTCATTTCATTAATGTAATAATACTGAAATATGCTTACAAACATAAATGGAAATAAACTAGCTCGGGCGATGGTAGCTTATCTCTGAGAAGAGATGTTGCAACTACATGCCTCTGAACTACATTACAATTAGGCTCCAAGGCCTATTTATTATTGAGAAACAATGGAAAACCCTAAAAATCCAAAAACCTAACCCTAGGAGATGTAGCGCCAAACTATGGGCCCCGTTTGGGTAAATTGGTACATCAAATTCCCAGGGTCGTAACATTGGCATACGATCTTTGCTTGATGCACACAATGCCTCGTTAGAAATATCTATCCGAGGAATACAACTTTTGAATGATCAACATAAATCCATGACCCATGTTTCTCCCGGTTTTCCCAAAAAACGTTGTTTAGGGCCTCAAATTGGCTTCAGAAGTTCACGACCCAAAAAACTACCAAAAATAGTAAATTGTGCTACAATTAAGGAAACTGAAAAACTGAAAGAGACAGTTGTGGGGGTCCAAGTGGATAGGTTGGTGGCCACCAACATCCACCTAGATCATTCCTCCCCCCTTAGGAAGAAATGGTCCCCATTACATTGAGTGCCTCCATGAGATGGGGAAACTTCTCCTAAACTTGGTCCCTGGTAAGTTGTTCTGTAATCTCTGGTGTGTCCAGTAATGGTGGGAAGCATGGTTGAGGGAGGCCCACATTGAACACTCAGTGCAAGCCAAGGAATGGAGGAATGTTGTGCTCCAAAGCATTGATTCCCACAACCTTGGTAATGGTGTAAGGACCATATTGGAGTGGTTTGAGATTCCAATGGGCTCTTGTAAGGCGTTCTTTCTGTAGATGTAACTAGACTTTGTCACCCACTTGAAACTTGTGTGGCACCCTATGTTCATCATGTCACTGCTTGTACTTGGAATTTTCTAGAATGGAGCGATGATATATTGGCCCGTCGGGTAGAGGTGCTTAGGGAGTTAGATCGAACGAATTTTTGACCTAACACTGCGATGGTACCCCTATGGGTGAGGGGAAGATGTTATTTTCTTCTTTCATGACCATATCCACTTGCTTCTACTACGTGGAGGAACCCTTCTCGGAGGCCATGGATGTGGCTATGATTTTCCCCTTACTTTGAGAGCAAACCATAAAGAAAATGAATTTCCTAGTCTGGGAGATGATCTTACTGCATTTCTTAGCAGAGATCAAAGAGGCAGCGGTAGGTGTGGCTACCTCTGGTATCCTGTATAATGTATTACACAAAGAAATAATAACAGTGTGAGGCCTTGACTCATACACAACATGTCGCTTCCACAAGTATGGTTGGCCTAATAATACATCACAAACATCCAGAGGTGCAACATCGCACAATACCTCATCTATGAAGGGCTTGATGTTGTAGGGAAGGCGACATTGCTGGCGGACTAGGAGATCTCATCCTTGGTGAAGCCACCCAATGTTGTACAATTGCGGGTGTGGTATGGTCGGTAGTCCCAACTGCTCCACGACCTCTACTGAAATGAGGTTCTTTTGGCTATCACTATCAAAAATGAATTGTAGCGGCAAGACCCTTCACCCAGATTTGTGAGTGGAAAAGAGGCTCCCCCTCCTCTAGATATTTGAGTTCATTCTTTAGGATGTTTGTGGTGGCAACAGTGGCACTGGGCTCTGCATCAATGATCTTCTTCCCTTTGTCATTCCTCTTGTCGGGTCTTGACTCAGGGTTGGAACATGCATCTGATTCTGAAGCCTTCAACTTAGCCACCATCGACTGCTTGACCCGACACTCACATGTGTTATGAGTGGGGCTCTTATGCAACTCACACCACTTTTCTGTGTCTTCCTTTGATGTCATGGTGTTGTTCTTTCCTTGCGACTTCGACGGGTTGTCTTGGGTCATACCATCTTGGCTGTGTCCTTGGTTCTGCGGTTTGGGGAACCCTTTCTCTTGCTTTAGATTCACGAATCCAAAGTCTCACTTCTTCTGTTTAAACTTTTCCTCGGTCTTGAAAATGTACCGGTATGCCGTGCTGAGTGAGGAGATGTCTAGGAAATCCATCTCGTCTTGGATGTATCTATGTAGGCAGTCGCGATACTTGAGTACCAAATGTTTCTTAGAATCCTTGATACCCAACTTCATGCACAAGGTAAGAGAAACATTGGTAAACTCTATCACATCTTCATCCCTTCCCTGCCGCAACGTGGTCTACTTTATGTATTTCTCCTCATAGCTCCCGACAGGGTAGTGCAACTCCTTGATGGCATCCCAGAATGAATTCATGGTGGGAGCGACTGAAAACAATGAGTTCGTACTTTCATCCTTCTGCTCGCAATAGGTTTCCCACCAGTCACAAATTATAGAGATAAAAATAAATACAGAGATGCAACAAAAATAATAATTCATTTCATTAATGTAAAAATACTGAAATATGCTTACAAACAGAAATGGAAATAAACTAGCTCGGGTGATGGTAGCTTATCTCTGAGAAGAGATGTGGCGGATGCATTCCTCTGAATCGCATTACAATGAGGCTCCAAGGCCTATTTTTTATTGAGAAATAATGGAAAACCCTAAACATGCAAAAATCTAACCCTAGGAGATGAAACGCCAAACTATGGGCGTCGTTTGGGTAAATTGGTACATCAACTTCCCGGGGTCGTAACTTTGGCATATGATCTCTGTTTGACATGCATAATACTTCGTTAGAAATATCTATCCAATGATTATTTTACAAATTTTGAGTGATAAAAATCAGTCTAGTTCCCATGTTGCTCGTGGGTTTCCAAAAAAAATTTGTTTAGGGCCTCAAAACAGCTCTAGAAGTTCAAGACCCAAAAAACTGCCAAAAATAGTAAATTGTGCTACAACTAAGAAAATGGAAAAAATGAAAGAGATAGTTGTGGGGGTCCAAGTGGGATAGGTGGGTGTCCACCAACATCCACATGGATCATTCCTCCCCCCTTAGGAAGCAATGGTCCCCATTGTGTTCATTGCCTCCATGAGATTGGGAAACTTCTACCAAACTTGGTCCCTGGTGAGATGTTATGCAATCTCTGATGTGTCCAGTGATTGTGGGAAGCATAGTCGAGGGAGGTCCACGTTGAACACTCAATGAAATCCAAGCAATGGAGGAATGTTTTTCTCCAAAGCATTGTTTCCCACAACCTCGGTAATGGTGTAAGGACTATATAGGAGTGGTCTGAGCTTCCAATGGGCTCTTGTAAGGTGTTCTTTCTGCAGATGCAACTAGACTTTTTCACCAACTTAAAACTTTTGTGGCACTTGATGTTCATCATGTCGCTTCTTGTACTTGGCATTTCTAGAATGGAGCAACAATATATCGGTCCATTGGGTGGAGGTGCTCCGAGAGTCAGATCGAATGAATGTTTGACCTGATAGTGCAACGGTACCCCTATCGATGAGGAGAAGATGTTCCTGTCTTCTTTCATGACCGTATCCACTTTCTTCTATTGCGTGGAGGAAGCCTTCTACGGGTTCAAGGACGTGGCTATGATATTCCCCTTTTTCTTTAAGAGCAAACCAGAAAGAAAATGTATTTCCTAGTCTGGGAGATGATCTTACTGGATTTCTTAGCAGAGATCAAAGAGGTGGTAGTAGGTGGGGTTGCCTCCGGTATCCTGTATAATGTATTAGAAAAATAAATAATAACAGTGCGAGGCCTTGACTCATACACATCATGTCTCTTCCACAAGTGTGGTTAGCCTAATAATACATCACCAACATCCAGAGGTGCAACATCACACAATACCTCATCTGTGAAGGGCTTGATGCTGTAGGGAAGGCGACACTACTAGCGGATTCAGAGATCTTTTCCTTGGTGAAGCCACCCAATGTTGTACGATTGTGGGTGTGGTATGGTCGGTAGTCCTAGCTACTTCGTGACCTCTATTGAAATGAGGTTCTTTTGGCTGCCACTGTTGATAATGAATTGTAGCGGCGAACCCTTCACCCACATTTGTGGGTGGAAAAGAAGCTCCCCCTCCTCTGGATCTTTGGATTCATTCTTATGGATCTCCGCAGTGGCAATAGTGGCATTGGGCTCTGCATAAATGTTATGCTTCCCTTTGTCATTCCTATTGTTGGGTCCCAACACAAGGTCGGAACATGCATCTAATTATGAAGCCTTCAACTTGGCCACCAGTGACTGCTTGGACCGACACTCACTTGTGTTATGAGTGGGGCTCTTATGGATCTCACACCACTTTCCTATGTCCTTCTTTGAATTCATGGTGTTGTTATTTTCTTATGGATTTGACGAGTTGACTTAGGTCACACCATCTTGGCTTTGTCCTTAGTTCTGCGGTTTGGGGAAGCCTTTCCCTTGCTTTGGATTTACGGATCCAAAGTATCGCTTCTTCTATTTAAACTTCTTCTCTATCTTGATAGCATATTGGTATGTCATGCTGAGCGAGGAGATGTCCAAGAACTCCATCTGATCCTGGATGTATCTATGTAGACAGTTTCCATACTTGAGTACCAAATGTTTCCTAGAATCCTTGATGCCCAACTTCGTGCCCATGGTATGAAAAACATTGCCGACACATCTTGGTCCCTTCCCTATCATAACATGGTCCACTTTATGTATTTGTCCTCATAGCTTCTGACAGGGTAGTAATACTCCTTGATGGTGTCCTGGAATGAATTCCAAGTGGGAGCGGCTGAAAACAGTGGGTTGGTACTTTCATCCTTCTGCTTGCAGTAGGTTTCCCGCCAATCCTTGACGTGGAGGGCTACTTTGAGAAGAGTGAAAATAATCTTTTCCCTACTGGAAAAATCATGACAGAAAAATACCCTTCTAGTAGATTTAACCATTTATCTATGACATCTACATCTATCTGACACTCGAATATGGGGATTTCAATGTTAACTTGTACCTTAAAGGGTGTGGCATTTCTAGAGTAGTTATTAGATGTGTTGCCCCTAGGTAGCCGATGAAGGATCTGGGCAAAGTTGTCCATCATCGTGTTCCTTTGTCGCTCGAGGGCTTCTTCTAGAAATATTTTGATAGGATCTCCTGTCCCCTCGTCTTTCTTTTCATCCGTCGTGGGAGGCTGTCAGGATTTGCGAGGCAGGTCTTGCAAAGGTTCAACCAGTTCAAGCCCTAACTCCTTATATCCCAACCTCGTTGGGGACATGCAACGAAAAATTGAGAAAGAGTAGACCACTCTGATACCGCTAATCTAGATTTAAACTGGAACACAACAAATTACAGAGATAACCATAAATACATAGATGCAACAAAAATAATACTTCATTTCATTAATGTAAAAATACTGAAATATGCTTACAAACAGAAATGGAAATAAATTAGCTCGGGTGATGGTAGCTTATCTCTGAGAAGCGATGTGGCAGCTACATGCCTTTGAACTGCATTACAATGAGGCTCCAAGGCCTATTTTTTATTGAGAAACAATGGAAAACCCTAGACATCCAAAAACCTAACCCTAGGAGATGAAGCGCCAAACTATGGGCCCTGTTTGGGTAAATTGGTACATTAACTTCCTAGGGTCGTAAATTTGGCATACGATCTATGTTTGATGCACACAATACCTAGTTAGAAATATCCATCCAAATACTACAATTTTTGAGTGAGCAATATTTGTCCACAACCAATATTGCTCCCGAGTTTCCCAAAAAACGTTGTTTAGGGCCTCAAAATGGCTTCAGAAGTTGAGGACTTGAAAAAATGCCAAAAATAGTAAATTGTGCCACAATTAAGGAAACTGAAAAAATGAAAGAGAAAGTTGTGGGGGTCCAAGTGGATAGGTGGGTGGCCACCAAGATCCACTTGGATCAATGGTTTTGATAAAGTACCAAGGGAAGGTCGGGGGAAGTGCTACCTGAGCTGCTATGAAACAAGTTACTATTCATGGGTGATGCATCATCTTCAGAAAAAAACTTCCCCGTAGTGAAGTGCATGTCATAATCCGAGCCCTCCCTTTGGCTTGTAGGGCCCAATCCATCTAGCATCTCCATCTCTGCTGGCGGGAGGAAATCTCTACTATTGTCACTGTAGCGGTCCCGAACCTATGTTTCTTGACAAGGATTCATTTTATCTCTATCGTCATTTTTCGGTAACTCCAACCGACTTACTCATCCTTCTCGTGCTTCCAGGCTACCTAACACTGCTTCTACTTGGTAAAAATCTCTTTGTCATCTATGTATCTCCTACAAAGCCTTCTCTCACCATTCCTCAGCTATTTGTGCCCTCAAATCTAGTCTTCCTAGAATCATCTACATTCATGTCTTTAACATTTTCGTTTCTCACTACCAGGTATTGTTTCTCCCCCTTTACCCCTCCCCCATTACCGAGGCTTTAAGCGACCATGGATTGGCCCTGGATGAGAAGAAGGTTCTCTTCCACCATTAAACTTTTAACCCACAGCAAAACCTCTTTCAATAGTATTCCTCGCACCCTGACTTAAACATGGTCTCGACCTTGGAAAAATATAGATGGCATTCCACATCAAACTCAATAATGTATCCTTCTAATGTAGGTTGAACCCATAAATCGATGGCTCGAGTTAGGACCATATCAAGCTGGTGTAACTCAAGTAGGTTAGCCAGAATCTAGTTATGTGAAGATCTACTCTAACTTCTAAACCTTTCTTTTTTTACAACCTTCACAACCAATTGTAAAGATCTTCTGGAAACTTACATCAGAATATCTCGTATTGATCACTCGTAGGATCCACATACAAAACTTCTTCCTTCACTCGCTTCACACTTTTGTGACAGAGCTACACTTGTTGAGAAGTAAATGTTCCAGTTGTTCATGCCACGAATATTGAAGAACCCTCTTAAAAATCCTTGACATCATGTTCCATATCCAATTTAGAGAATTCATGTCAAAATAACGGAACCATTTATTCGTAGAAAAGTTTATAGGATATAGACCCTAGGTTCAGGCACAGGGGCCAACAAAGTTTTGTTGTAGTCTAGTTCAACACTGTCATTTTCACCTTACCCAAGAGTAGAAAAGAGTCTCACCCGAGGTGTGTCGTGACCTTACTCAGATAGGTATTAGGACTAGGTGTCAACGAGAGTTGCGAAAAGGATATCATTCACATCGACTCTAAAAACCATAACATGTGGAATACATCATCACAAAGTGTAACATGCAAAGCATCTAAGAGACAAAATACATATACGTTCATTCATAAGAATTTTTTTTAAAGAGGCCCATGCAACTAACACATTTAGAACCATAAGCAATCCCACAACTCTTCTCATTAACTTAAATCATCATTAATATCTAGCTCTATGGCCATTCAAATAGGAACAAAAGAACCAACATACAAAGTATGTAACACCATCCTCCTATATTTACCTAGGTAACTGTCTCACTAGGGTAAACATGTGACGAAGAGTTACTACACGATGAATCATCCTCCTAGGTGACCTTAACACAATGGAATCTAACTTTCTTTGCTTATAGTAATCTTCCACTGAACAATTCCAAACTTGACCTTTGGTTAAGTTTGTAGGTTGCAATTATGTGAGACTTGTGCGACCTTGAGACTTATGACCTTTCAACCTCGCGACCTCACAACCTTGCAACTTCAGAACCTCACAAAATCGCAACCTCGTGACTTCACAACCTCATAAGCTCATGACCTTGCAACTTTACAACGTCACAAGCTCGCGACCTTGCGACCTTGCAACTTTACAACGTCACAAGCTCGTGACCTTGCGACCTCCAATATCAGGAACTTGCAATTTAGAAGGACAAACCCTTTGGTTGCACCATCACGAGTTAATAGTTTTATCTGACTGTAAGTTGATATTTTTCCTTTGAGGGTTACCAAGAAGGCTCCAAACCCTCACTAGTTAGTCGCAATATTAACTCATTAGTCCATGCATTCATTAACCATTCAATGTACTTATCAAATCATGAGCTAGAACCATAGATAGGGTACCTTGCATAACCAAACATATAACCAACAAATAATCAGAGTAGAAACCATGGAAAAGAGACTATAATGCGAACCCGATAATAAGTACAACAAGGAACATAACTCTTATTATCATATGGAAATTACCAACCAAGTCTAGGACTTCCATGTACCACCCGACCATAGATTGGGTTGAGCAAAACTCACTTAAGCCAATCACCCCCGTGCTATATTCCAAGCATGAAAGTGGGATCTCATGAACCAAATCCAGCAAAACTGAACTAGGGATTCCAAATGCCAAACCACCTCAAGACTCAACCAGTGATTCCACCTCACGGTCAGACATCACTAACCATCACCATATTGGTATCTACCCAAGATATCTAGGGCTCTAGAGTGTTTGTTCCAACCAGGGTTTCCAAGACGAGTAAATCAACCCACAATTGCTATCGGGATTCCAAAGAATTTGTCCAACCAAGGCTTCCAGGACTAGTAACTCAACCCACCAAGGGCTCTAGAGCATTTTTCCAACCAAGGCTTCTAGGACTAGTAACTCAACCCAAGTTGTTACAGGGTTTCTAGAGGGTTTTCCCAACCAAGCTTCCAGGAACTAATAACTCAACACACAGCTAAAGGAACATGAGAACCAACCAGGAAAAAAAAAAAAAAAAAAAAAAAAAAAAAAAAAAAGTAAAACCCACAACACCATGACTATCCATGAAATTGCAAGGCTAGCAAAAACCACTGCCAATCTAGGAAATCCTCCATGTCAAAAATAGATCATAAACAAGAAACCACGTGCATGTGCCATGCATGCCAAAAATAGTAAGGAATTCATACATGCAACTTCGAACTTGCAAACAAAACCCTTTGTAGGTGTTGATCTAGATGTCCTCTTGCGCTTACCTATTTTTTCTTTGCCTTCTTGCTCCAAATACAAAGTATGCCACACTTCTCCAAGAGTGCTCCAAGAAACTATAAGTGTCTAAGAGTATGTCAGATAGGGATAATATAGAGAGATATCCAACCTAAAACTGAAAAAAGTATGTGAATAGATCCTCATAAGCATTTTTATTAATGATGTCTCTATTTTTTTCATTATCCATTATTTTCCTTCATTTTCCTCCTCACATGCAATTTCTGACCCTTCACCTTCCTTTTCTTCTATTTTCATAAATAAATGCCAATAAATGCCACTTTGCCTTTCCAAAGCCTTAGCCATTGCCTTTGCCAATTTTCATAGCCATTAATTAATCACACGTGATCCCCATCACTAATTTTTTCCCAATATTCATCTTCGAATACATGTCCCATGACCAAGGTATTATTTTACCTTTAGTAACTTTACTACATGGATTTTTAACTAGGGCTATTACAAAGTAGCTCAGAATTAGATGAACACAAAACAAGGCTAAGTTTGATATACTAAATGGAAACATCTCGACATATGAGCTTATTCTTCTCTTTTGGTTGCCTTTTACTTTTTCTTTTATAAACTTCGCTTTCCTAAACTGCTTGTTTCTTCCTTGGATGTCACACCCTTTCTTCCTTGGCTACTTCTGTAGCTTGGATGCAACTACTCCATCTCTCATTAATGGATTTTATGGTTCAGCTACATTTGCATGTCCCCATGTTTTTCGCTTACTAACTTTAGTATCTAATGGATAATGGTGGATTTTCTCTCTTTCCCTCGTCTATATTCTCCAAAACTTCCTTTTGGTCAGACTTGGTCAAAATGTGTCGAAAAGTCTATCCCCAATACGAAAGACCCAACACTATTGTCTTATTTACAATTGATCAATTACAACTAATAAATCTGTAGATATATATACATATACATATACATATACATATACATATACATATATTACATTATACATATACATATACATATATATAATAATATATATATTATATATATATATATATATATATAAATTATATAAATATATATTAATTATATTGATATAATATGTATATGTAATATATATATAATATACATATATATATATATTATATATATATATAACATTATTACTATATATATATATATTATATAATATATACATATACATATATATATAATATATATAACATATAAAATACAATATATACATTATACTACAATATATATACATATATTATATATACATATTATATATATATAATATATATATATATATATATATATATATATATCTTAATGAATTGATATTTGTAGAGTATAAGTCCCGCTAAGCTCAAATTGAGAATTAAATGAAAGGGAGGGGTTGGTTGTTGGGCATTTGAGTGTCAAATTTGGGACACTGGTTGTTGGTCTTTGTCTCTCTAGATTTTAACTCTATACTCTTCTTTTTAAATGATAAAGGATCATATAAGTTGGATGTGACTTTGCATGTCCTTAACAAAGTTTGAGCATTAATGGCATCTAAGTATCTAAGTGAATTTCATTGATCATTTGTTTCCAAACTCTCAATATGCTCTGAAATACTAAAATAATTCCAAAAACAAATTACATTATTGGATGTTGTAGAGCCTTCGACACAATCTATCATAGTTGTCATGATTTATTTTTTGTGGATAATACAGTGTATGCTAATATTATTTTAATAACGATGCAACTCTAAGATATGGGTTTTGATTTTTCTAAGGAAGTATATTGTGCATTGCAATAAAGTTATATTTTCTTAATATAATTTTGGACCACTATGATTTCACATTTTTATGAGATTGAGCTATTGTTATTCGACCCCGAGCCTTGAGAATTGTACGTGGATGTGCTATAGGAGTAGCTCATTATCTTTTGGGCGGAATCATCATGAAATGGGCGTTCTTCCTGCCAAGAATTATTATAGTAGGATAATGTCTAAGAGGATTTAAAAAGAAATTATGGCATCAAAATTCCAAAGTTTGACTAGAGAACATATTTGGTTCGGTGGTATATGAAAATTCTTAAAACACTCTCAAAATATGAGATACAACCCTCTAGCAGTCAGGTCTAGAGGTCAAAATGTTGATAAGAAACTGGAATTTTCATGATATCGTGTCAGTGAGCTAACTGTATTGGGAATTGCTTTCATACTATGATTTTAGAACTTTTGCTATGAAATGCTAACTATTTTGGAATGCATAGTATTAGGATCCAATTTTGTGAGATATCTTTGACCTATAGTTTGTGATACTATTTTCTTTACAATTTTCCAATGTCTGAATTTGTAAAACCCATCCTTATTACTTTTACATTTTCTCCTTTTTTTGTATATTTTTTGCATATTACATTAGCACTATTAACAATACTATTTTCTGTGTTGTAGTTTCTTGCATATAGATGAATGAGAAAATTATATTTGATTGGAATTTTTGGTGGCAATCTCATTTTTTTATCGAATGTGTTCTGCCACTATTGTATCAATTTTATCAAGAACTATTAGTTCTTCGTTCACATGTAGTAACATTTTTTCTGGTTATGCTTTTGTAGATCGTTATTCATATAATATACATATGGAAATAATTGATCTAGTGTAATAGGTCTATAGTAGTTATTGTTTATATATTTTGTCTTCATCAAATTATTAATACATTCATATATTTTTGATGATGCCAATAATTTTTTTGACTTTTTGGTCCAAACCTCACTGTTAGTGTTGACTAATTACAAGGGACAACAAAATAGTGCAAGTAAGCCATGTGCTAATGTAAGGCATGTTTGAAGCTAAAGTTCGTGCGGAAATAGTCAACATGTTGGGGTACATGTTGTGCAAAAGTAAAGTATGTGTGGATGTGAAGCATGTGTGAAGGTAATAGAGTAAGTTCCACTACTCCACATAAGGTGAGGCCAAAAAACAAAGTTTAACTATGCACACATGTTTATTTTGCACAAAATTTGGCTCCAGGCATGTCTTGTCTGGGCATATGCATTACTACCATCAATGTCTTTGTTCCACTAGTGGAATTAATAAATCTTATTCCTAAAAGCTAAATGTTTATCTCATAAGTATACATTCCTTTCCAATTGTTGCCTTACAAAAATAGGAGAATTATATTTGGACATACTATCATCTTTTATACATGGAATAACTCTACTAGACTAAAAATGTAGCCAAAAAAATATATTTGTATCAAGTAAGGGAAGATGTTGTAACACATTCATGCATATACATGACCATCCATTAGTCAAATACACCATAAAAAATTCCATAGTTCATAATCCAAATGTGCACAAACAATTACACTTATTTGTGTATTTTAAAGCAACTGGAAAGGTGATTTTTAGGTGAGCTATAGTGTAACAAAAATAGTGTAACCAAACCATAATCAAATACATAGATTCACCAAAGGCTCAGTAATGTATTCTTAAGTTTCAAAAATTTGAATATACTATATGCCTACTTTTTCGGTTGGGTTATTGAAAGAAATTACTGCAAGAGTCAAAAGCCTATTGTTCAAGTGTCTCACTAAAAAAGTATTTAACAAAAAAGAGGATAAATTTTCTATAAAGGAAGTGAGGTAAGATAGATGAAGGGTTAAGGTATCAAAGATTCAAAACCATGCCCTTTTTATTATGAAAGTAGAAACCTTGAATCATGAGAAAGACCACTGACTTGAGATGAGGAATTAATGGGGTTGTTGTCGCTGTGACAATGACCCTCCAAAATTCATGCCTAATCTAATTTTGGATCCTACATGAATTGTCATTCCAAGCTACCTTGTGTCATCACATTTCTATCTTGAATATCCTTATGTTATCCCTTAGTTTCATTTCCTCCTAATTTGAAGTTTTCTAAGTGTCATCATCTTATCTTTAGGAGCACTTGTGTTGACTTATCTAAAGATAGGAAAATGCATAGCTTTTCTTGACTTAGTAAATAGATTTTTTTGACATGCATGACACTCACAAAAGCTGAAAACACACAAATTTACAAGGAAAGCACACTTTTTTGACACAAAGAGCCAGTGTCAGTTGGAACTGTGCCCTTCTTGGGAAAATCACACTCCAAACCAACAGTTGGCGCACTCCTTGTTAACTAGCACTGCACCCTAGTTTATCACACTCCTTGAGCTCAATGAGTGCACCCTTCAAGCCAAGAATACTCCTTGTTTTAAAGAGGTCTTCCCTTCTCATTCTCATGCATGCACTTTTCTTGTTGCATGTCGGCACACTCCTAGAAGATAGGACCCCACTCTCCCTTTAATTAACTAACTCATTCATCAATTGACAAGTAGCGAGCATGCATGTAATTATTTTGCATGTTAATCTCTTTATAGTCAAACCAGTTAATCATTCTTTCATGTAATCATTCTCATATGGGTTGAGCACACCTCTTTGAATCAAGGATCTCTTCATCAATCTTCATTTCAAGTAAGTTTTGCATGTTGCTTTTCTTGTTTGTTTTTGGTTTTTTTGTAGCCATTCTCGTTTTCTTTGCTGGCATTTCAATCCATTTTAGTTTCTTTGTTGGAACTTTTACCCATTATTCCTAGTAAAGTGTCATTTTCATTCGCAACATATATTTCTTTTGACTCTTTATAGAAATTATGGTGTAGATTTGCAATTGCTCATGAAGTTTTAATCAAAATCACAAGACACAAACCTGCTATACTACTCTGTGGAATTCAATTCACAATATAGAACAAAAATATCAAAAATTCAATAAGAAATAACACACATGCACTCAATATTTTTATGGGGAAAACGATATGCTAAAACCTCAATTCCTGCTTACATTAATATGATGAATAGAGACATATTACAATTTCTTTGCTCAAATGAGCACAACCTGCAAGTGAATAACCTATCTCTCTGCTCACTGAGAAGATCTGACACAGATTTAGTCAATTTCTCCCTATGATTGAGCCCCTATTTCCTTGCATAATTCCTTGAGAAATAAGGCCCCTATTTCCTTGCATAATTCCTTGAGAAATAAGGCCCCTATTATTTAGGAATTTCTCCAAAATGGATTGCGCAATTCCCAAGGTTGATCATTAGATTGCATGCAACACTTTTACACTCAAGAGTAGTCTACAACTGATGTTACACTTCCTTGGAATCTCCACCATAGTTGGGGAGCTTGAATTCTCTGCATACACTAGCTATTTTGGGTTCATTGATTAGTTAACTATATTATCACTGTGTTTGACTGAAGTGCCACTACATAACTGACCTTCCACTAGTTCCTCCAATAGTTGGAACTAGTTTAACTGAAAATAACTTGAAATAAATGACCTTGATTGCTATAATTTAACAATCACACATACTTAACTAAACTGCAAGCCCTCCAATTCAAATTTACTAATTAAACTACATGACACAAGCCATGTCACACAAGTTAACTACATCTAAGTTGGATGCTGATGTGGAAATTCGAATTTTCTCAATTTAATCAAGGAAAAATCAAATTGAGAATTTCTTGCTGCATTTTTCAACACTCCCTCTTAACAAGAAAGGGATTATAAACCACCCCTATCCTGCACCTGTGGAACTTGAACTTCCCTCTTGACAAGCCCTTTGTCAAAATGTCAGCATCTTGTTCCTCTATTGGAATGTATCATATCATCATTATCCGCTTATGCACACAATCCCATATATGGTGATACCAGATATCTATATGCTTGGATCGATCGCGAAATACAAGATTCTCAGAGAGCTTAATTCAACTTTGATTATAACGGTAGATCATAGTTTGATCCATATTCTGACTAAATGGTCCCACAAGTATCTTTCTCATCTAGATTGCTTCACATGCTGCTTGACTTGTAGCCATCTATTTTGCTTCTTCCATGTTGAGTGCCACAAATCTTTGCTTCCTTCTATACCAAGAAAATGCTGCAGACCCAACACTAAAAATTCCACCCGATGTACTCTTTTGTTATTATGGAATCCTGCCCAATCTGCATTTATTAAGCCACACAAATTCACTCCCTTTGTCCGTCTATACCATAGTCAAAACTAGGTAGTGCCTCTAAGGTACCGTAAAACATGATTAACTTCCTTCCAAAATAATTTGGTAGGCCTAACCATTGCTTGGCTCATCTGGTTGACTGCATAACACATATATGGTTATGTTTTCACAAGATACATCAGTGAACCCACTAGCTGCCGATAAATGGTAGTGTCAGAGCCTAGATTGACCTCAGGCTGAAGGGAGGCAATTCTAGGGTAACCACAAACCAAGCTTAACCTGGTAGCTAGCCCTACCAGGTTGGGAGAGGACTCTCTCCTGATGAATCTCAGTCAGGATGATTGGATTAGGTAAATATTTTAGGCTAGGTATAGTAGTTCGAAAGGCTTTGATTGATTTTGTTGGTTTTTGTTGGATCAGATGGAGTTGGGCAATTTAGGTCTGGGAAATTTGGTCAGAATGCAAGGTGTTCTATGGGGAAAGGTAGCTATAGGCTTTAGCACTTGAAATTGAGTGAGGTGAGATGCCTAAGATTGGTGAGGAGCTCAGGAGGGCATGTAACGATCATGTATCCTTCTCAAACAGCAGAAAACATAGAATACTGAATGTTTTCCCAAGGTAGAGCACTACATACAATGAATTCTACCTATCTATCTTGCTATCATTCCGTTAGAAGTAGTGAAATAGATGATGGAATACATAAAACATGTAAAAAACTGATAAAAAAGATGAAACTATGCAAAATCACCATACCACAGGAATCCCATAAAAATAGTTGCAACTCCTATTCGTTTCCTTGCCAAACTGCTTACAATGATGTACAATATAGTTCAGAGCGTCCAAGTGAATCCAACCCTTGCAAATGAGAAATAAAATACATAATATAGACATTAAAATCCCTCATCCTAACCATCAGGGGTCGAAACCATGAGAAGAGGATATGTTTCAACCATTTCTAGACAAGGACCAAGAGTATAGGTAGTCAAACAACTTGCCTCTATAAGTAGGGAAACTGATTCATTTGCCTCAAAACCACCTCTAATTAATGAATCTACCCTCTAACACTATTTTACCATTAAATGTACATGTCATGTCATCAATTACATCAGCGAAATCATCCATGAGGAGAGAGAAGTCAAATTTGCAGTCAAAATAGGCGAATTTGAGTTTCTTGGGCAAAATGGTCCTAAGCACAGCGCCACTTTCCACATGCTTTTGAAGGCCTTCCCCTTAGCAAAATTGATTCCATGATAGCTCATTGAAAAGGTATTCAAGTCTAGTTTCTGAAACATCTGGAAGGTTTTAATTTGGAGGTCATTTCCCCCCTCAACACTTGAATCTCCGAAGACTGCTTCTGTGTGTCCAAAAAGAGGCAGAGAGGTCATTTTTTTAGTAGTTTTTGGACCTTTTGGTGGACCAGATCTACTCCAAAACTTCTAAAACTTTACAAGGTGTATGTCCTCATCATGATGAATCCAAATATTTCAATTTTTCCTCGAATGGATGCCCCAGGAAGAAGCGATGCCCTCCTGGGAAAAATTTCTGTGTTATGAATTACAAAATTTCAAAAATGCAAAAAGTTTCAAAATTTGCCCAAATTTGGCATGGAGCACCACCATATGCTTATTTGATGGACTAGGGAGTATTCAGCCAACATTATCAATCTATCTTGCTTATTTTTGCCTTCCAAATCTCTCCTTAGCCTTGCTTTCAATTTTCTAATCCTCATGTTACAGATTTTGTTGCAAGTCATGTAATGGTAGGCCATGTGTCAGAGCATTTTATTATCCCTGTTGGCCTTCTCAATTAGTCCTTAAAGATGTATGTTGACCCTCTCAAGCCAAGTTTCCCTATCATTTTCAATCTGTTGCTCAATAGGAGTAAATGTGACATAAGCCTCTTTAGCCATTTGCATGTTTGCTTTGATCATTTGCAGCTCCATGAGGACTTGCTCGTCACTCAATTGTTTGTTTTCCTGTTCTAAATATTTGATGATGAACTTGGCTCTCTCTAAGTTGTCCGCCAAAGCTTGTATTTGAGCTTCCCTTTCTTGAATGATGATGTCCTTAACAGTTTCTTCATCCTGAGCTTCCAAGTCAATGATGCCAACTCCATGATGATTAAAGTGTTGTTGTGGCTCCTCATGCTCAATTAGGTCAAAATCTCTTTCCTCCTAACCACCAAGTTCTTCCTCTTGCACTTTTTCCTTGCCTTTGCTCAACTACTCAACCTGTACCCATTTTGTCGATGTAGAAGGCAAAGCCCCTTCCACACCTTGTGGAGATAACATTTGCTTGTGGACTAATGATGAAAGCAAGGCCCCTTCCACACCTTGTGGAGCAAACACTTGCCTAGCAGCTACAAAAAGTCTCCTTGTGCCTCTCTGATATGTTAAGTACACTGGCACCTCAACAATTTTGGTTTCCTTGACCTATTCCCTTGTTTCCACATGGCTAGAAGGCCCATCTTCTTCTTGATGCACTGGTGAAGGGATCTGTGGACCTTTGAACATCTAATGAGCAATGAAAGCCTCCCAAGGAATGCTAAGAAGACTGAGATGGTGTAGAACAATGATTTTGATCAAGGAGTAATGGTAGATGTTATTCAACTGCTGAGGGTATGGCTTCTTCTGCACAAAGTAAGTTATCTTGTCAATGTTTCTAAATAAGAAGTATGGGAGGTTCATCATCATTACCCTGGTGAAGTGCATGAGGAGTCTGATATGGTAAGCATACAACTAGGAGAATCTTCCTTCACAACTAAAATATTTGATGATAATCCTCATCAAAGAAACATACCTGCTTTCCAAAAATTTAAAGGGGAAAAGCCTCTTCCCCTGTCTCCTGAACTGAGCTCTGATGTAAGGTTCATAATAATGCTCATCTAGTTCGAAACACTAGTACCATTTCTCACCCACATTAGGGATTCTAGTGGCCTCTTGAATGACAGCTGGTGATATTTTGAAGGTGTAAATGAGCCACAAAAAGTCTGGCCAACTCATGGTGAAACTGAGCTCTTTCCACTAGTTCACAGAATTCAAAACATCCTTGGTGCCTAAAACAAGAGACTGCAAGTGGGCAAGCTTGAAATTCTCTCAAACAGGTGGGCTCCTCTCTGATGATTTTTCCTCCTTTATGAGGCTTCCTCTGTTGCTTGTGCCTCTCCATAGAACTGTCACTAAATGTTTCCTCCTCATATTCAAAGTCACTGTCTCTGTCCATGTTTCCCTTAGTTTGCACGGTGTGATAATGTATGGATGGTGCTATGGGCAATGACTTGGAGGAATGGGTGCAAATGAAGGTGTGGGAAAAATGTACGAGGGAGGGCGTTTGGGGAGTGATAAGTGAGTGATAGAGTGTGATAGCATTGATGGAATAAGGGTTTAGCTTATGAAGTGAATGGTAGGAAAACTAGGGTTTTATAATAGAGGTTAGGGTTTTAATTTTGAGGATGAAAAACCAAGAAAATTTTCACATGTGCACACTAAGAAACAAGAGTGATAGTACTTACTTGCTAAGAGTAAATCTGGAAGAAATTTGGCGAAATTTGGAAGCTTGGAGCATTTTTGGGCTTTGCTGGTCAAAGTGTAGTGCCACCCTACAGGAGCGCAGCGCCAGTCCAAAAGCGTAGTGCCATGTTAATTTACACTGTGCAAAAATGCCAAGAGTGTAGCGCCACTACTCAGGAGCACAGCGCTAAGCTAAAACCTATAGAAGCGCATCACTTTCCTTTGTTTTTCTCAAGGATGCTTAGAAATCGTTTTTTCCTCTCTCCTTGGCTCTTTGATTTTCAAAAATGACACAATGGCATGAAAAAGGAAGAAAATGAGTTTATATATGATCACCTTTTGATTTCTTACTTTTGAAAACTCATCTTTGTAATGTCTCTTTGTTTCTTTCAATACTCTGTTTTTCAAGTTTATTCTCTTTTGCTTGCAAGTGGACTAATGCTCTAGATCACTTTGATTTTTTGCAGTGGAAGATGCTTGGCAACATCACAAGCTTAGGAGGAGCTTGGGAACAAATATTACATATAGAAAAACAAAATTACATCATAAATGAAGATAAAAAACATAATACTCTATTTTCACCTCAAAACAAGTTTTGAGGTGAGAACTACATTCGACTCTCAAACTGATAAATTATGATTTTAACAATCATTATTAGCCTCCTCATATACTTGCTGATCATTATTGGAATGAAATAACTGGTTTTGACCAAGATAAATCCCTAAAACTACCAAACCCTCAGACCTAATAAGATAAACTGCAGAGTAAATCATGGACCATGACTGAAATATGAAGAGGATCAACAAGTACAAATCACAAAGAGAAAAACTGGAAGTAAACGCTACCACCAGTGAATCCATGACCTAATAGAATGCAAACTCATCAGTATGGGACTCCTACTATGAAATGAAAAAGAGCAGATTTTGATCAATGATGGCAGTGTGAAGACACTGACATTAACAGGTAGCATCCACTTCCTCACTTGAAGTGGAATCCTCCTTCCTCTAGTTGGTTGCTAGAGGTATCTCCATGGGTTTTCAACTTACCATGCATAACTTCTATAGTATCTCCTTTGCATACTTTACTTGAGAGACAAATAGTTCCTTGTTTCCTTGCCATACTTCCAACCCAAGGAAGTAGTGCATGAGACCCATGTCCTTCATTTCAAATTCCCTTCCAAGGTCCTCCTTGTAAGATCTGATCAACTTCGCATCACCAGTTAAAATCAACTCATCAAAATATAATACAATAATAATCAATTCACCTTCTACCAAGAGATGATAGAGGTTTGCATCCACTTCACTTTTCATGAAGCCTAAACCGATGAGTTAACTGCTGATCTCGGTGTACCAAGCATGGGGTGCCTCTCACTTGAGTCTAAACGCATGAGACTCTCAGTCAAATGTCTCAAAACCTTCTTGTTTTTTTATGTACACGTCCTCCTCAATAACTCCATAGAGAAATGTTTTTTTACATCCATCTAGTGGATTTTCCACCCCATCTGCTCAATCAGTGCAATAATTGATCTAATGGATGAGTACGTTTCTACAGGAGCAAAGGTATCCTCATAGTCAATTCCCTTAGCTCGAGAGTATCCCTTGGCCACAAATTTGGCCTTACACTTCTCTATGCTTCTATCTGCTTCTTGCTTCACTTCGACGATCCTTGTCAAACCCACTATTGATTTATCTGTTGATCTTGGGACCACTTCCCAAACATTGTTCATTATAATGGATTCATATTTCTCCACCATTTCATCAACCCATACAGGTTTCTCAACTTCTTCCTCGAAATAGGATGGCCCAGCCTCTACAAGCTCAAGCATTAGAGCTATGTAGCTAGTGTGTTGTTCAAGTGACCTTCTCTTCTTGCACAATTTTAAAGGAGTTCCCACATTCACCCTCACATCTTGAACAAGTCTATCAACTTCCCTCATCCTTTCTCTACCTTCTCTGGATGGTTATGCTTGAGTGGATGTCTCCACTCTCTACTCCTCTAATTGTGGTTGCTCCACAAATTCCTGAGGATCCTAATTTCGAGCTAAAAGCTCCTCTTATAGTGGGATCTGAAGCTCCCTCTCAAGACAACACCACATCACTTTCTCCTCATAAAAATTTACATCCCTTCACACAATTGTCAATTCAAGGGATGGAAAGTACACACAGAATTGTGGGGAGGTTTTTTGTAACCCACAAATACCCCCAACTCTGTTGTTGGCTCAATATTCTTCCTTGATTCTTTAGAGACATGGCAGTAAATAGAGGTCCTAAAAATCCTGAAGTATGACACATCCAACTTTCTCCTTGAGAAAGACTCCTCCAATGTAATCATACTAAGAATCCAATGAGGACTCCGGTTTTGCAAATAGACTATTGTGTTGCATGATTTAGCCCACAAATACAGAGGTAGGACTTGGTCATGAAACATTTCCCTCGTTTCTGCCAAAATGATACAATTCTTTCTCTCACCCACCCCATTCTACTGTGGGTTGTGGGGTGCTGTCAACTCTCGTCAAATGCCTTCTTTCACATAGAAATTTTTGAATTCATTTGACACGTACTCACCTCCATTATAGCTCCTAAGAGCCTTCACCTTCTTGTCAGTTTCTTTCTAAACTAGTTCCTTGAATTCTACGAACTTGGACAATGTATCATCTTTCTTCTGCATGAAGAATGATATCCAACACTTTTGTGAGAAGTCATCAATAAAAATGACAAAATATTTGTGTTTGATAGTGGAGGCTGTCAAGAAAGGTTGACATACATAAGAGTGTATCCTTTCCAAAATTGCATGTTCTTTGCATTCCCGACCATGGAATGTGGATTTTGTGTACTTCCTCAAGGTACATCCTTTGCATACATATTGCTACTCAAGTGTTCCTTTGGGGAGGCTAGTATTTATTTGCTGCATAATATTCAAGATGCCATGATGCAAATGCCCAAGTCTTCTATGCCAAATTTCACCGACGTCGTGACCATATAAATTCTCCTCTTTAATGTTTAATGCAACATCATCTTCCACATATAGCTTATATAGGTTCTTCAAATGAACCTCAATGTGCTTCACCTATCCCTTAGCTACGCATCTCAAGAATGATTTCCCTTTGCTAAAGATCACATCATAACCATGGTCTTGTTGAAAAGTGTGCAACAAGAAATGCTTGTTGAGAATGCAACAAGATGATGGAGCTTAGTGGAAAGGAGTCGCCTTCACTAAGTGGGCCCGCAGGCTATTTTTGGCGCAAGTCTATTTTTAGACTATGTCTATTTTTAGACATATGGATCATGTCTATGGATTGCAGGTTGCTATTTATGGATGATTGATCAAGTTTAGAAAATAGATGGACTTCTATTTTTGATGAAAGTGTGAGTGATCACAGTGTGAGTGATCAAGTCTATTTTTAGACTGGCTGTCAAAAATAGAAAAGTCAAATATTATTATCTCACAATAATATTTGGACTATAAACTTTGTCTTTTTCTCTTGGAGCACTTCAGTTCGAGCTACGGATGTGGCACATGCAATTGCATGAAGGAAATACGTGGTTCTTATGGGTTAGTTGAATATTTGCATGCATGACTTCAGTTAGAAATCAAGTGAGTTGAGTTTAGTGGACTGGAGGTGCAGTTGATGGAGTTGTGTTCAGTTTAGCTTTGTTAAACTGGTTGTATTTAGTCTAACTAGCAAATAGACTAGAGATGAGTTGGGTGAATTAGTTATTAATTAATTCACAATTTATTAACTCATAATACAACTAATGAATACATCAGTTAACTCAGTTGCATGTCAGTGCATGTTCAGTTCAGCAGGGACAGGTGTTAGAGAATCAGATTGCTATCAGTTGTGACTATAGTTGTGCATCAGATCTTGCACAATCAGGGATTGAGTATGCCAATGATTTTTCCCACATTGTAGCTTGTGCTTACGTGATTTTTCCAAGTAAATACGTGGTTGCCTTGGAATTATCATCAGTTCTTGAGCAGGTATTGAGCAGCGGAGGCAGGCAAGCAGCGAGGGAGATTTGAGCCAGTGATTGATTCA